>BMAO01001143.1:0-80848 GCA_019973975.1 Trichonephila clavata | reverse complement strand
AACATTGGCGTCGAAAATTAGCTTTGCGCCAAAGACATTTCACCTGTTTCGCCTTCGACCGCATCTAACTCAAGGGTTAAACTAAAAAAATTCTGCCTTAAACATGGGGAAATCAGTAACTTTGGCGAGTAAAAAAAAAATGTGAGTGAAAATTTTTTTTTCGTCATCCGCCGTTTTCGACCATCTTAAAATTGTCATCGAATTTTCGGTGTTCAAATCAGACAAAAATAATTACAGAATCGGAAAAATCATTTATTTCGCCACGATACGGTATAATTTTTTTTGTAAAATAACGATATTTTCTATTTTTTCCGAATTTTTTAAAATAGTGTTAAAACTGATGCGTTTTTATGAAATTATTTTCTAAATCGTTGGGATGAATTACTTTTCGTGTTATTAAACCGATATTCTACACTAATTAACTTCAAGCTTTCTCTTTTAGATCCATTCATTTAAAAAATAAAATTCCCAAAACTTTTTTTTTAAAGAATTTTTTAAAAAGTAGTCCCAATTTTTACTTCATGCGGAGTGATATCGTGTAGCTCGGAGTTAGAATCAACGGATTACGATTTTTTCATTTCTGCTAATTTTTCCCACGTAAATTAATTGTACTGATAAATACTTATTCTAACATGTGATCCTCTGTTATTTTTATGTACTTTTCATTTTTTTTTTTTTTAAATATACCATACTTTAAGCAGCATATGCAAGATCACTCGATTCAATTTTTTGATTCACTCAATAGCTCTAATAATATTAATATGCAAAACCTTGAAAATTATACAGCCAATATTAAGAGGAAGCGACCCAGGAGAATTCTCCTGGACTCGTACAATCCTCCATAACTTAAATTTCTCTTTTTATTTGCTAGATTCAATTGTCTTAACTATTTTTCATGCACTTTTATTTATTGCATTCAATGTTAACTGCTCTTGTGGCGGAGTGCTCAGAGCTCCCGCTACACTCAAGACTATAACTGCAGCACTGCCGTGCGCGGTCAATGCGAAGGAGGGTGTCCGCCTCGCAGAAACCCGCCGGTCGCTTTTTTCATACTTGTCTTAAATTTTTTCTCCTACTGGACATTGCGTCGCCACACATCATTACACACAAAAGGAAATATTCTGAAATATATTTTCTATCACATGTATTATTTTATTTTTGAATTTTATACTGTGAATATGTAAATAAAGGCTTATGAACATTTTAAATCAATTTTATCATAAAATAATTAATAAGTTAGTTTTGTATAAAAAAAACTTTTTTTCTTCAGATACGTGTTTAAATAATTTAATTAACACAGTGTCGAATGAAAAATTAAAATTAAAATAAAAAAATTAAATGTTTTTATCAGATAGTATTATTTTCTTTTTGAATGATTTTTTTCAGTGAATGTCTACTTATAACTAGGCTTTTCACATAGTGTTTTTCTTAGCACTTACATGTTTAATCAAACATCCAAACGTTTCAAGAGCTATCTGTAGAATTTTTTTTATTATTATTTATAGATAATGTGGATTTAAATTAATATATTTTTTAAAATCAAATGAATATTTCTATTATTTCCTTATTAAATTAATTATTTGTTAATAAAAGGTATATCGCCTATTATTTTGGATAAAAATACGTTCTAGAGCCTGGAATAAATATTTGTCCTCAGTGCCAGCCTAGCGGTAGCTAGGCTTCTACTTCAGTTACACAGTATACCTAAGAAAGGGAGTAAATAAAGTGAGAATGATAGGTTCGCCTAAGCTAAAACTAGCTTCGGCGGTCAGGAGGTGGTGGTGGGAGGTGGAACATAGTTTCCGTAAACGGAAAACAGCTTTTTCGTTTCGTTCTTCAATCCGAAAAGGGGGTTTTCGTTACGTTTAACAGCATGGGGGGGGGAATTCTTAGAAATCAGGTAGTATCTTCGTTGCGCTATGAGGCAAACGGTACATGAGGTGAGGCTGGTTCATGAAGTTAGATTGAGAGCTAATCGTCGGGTTGTCATGATGATGGATTGCAGAATGGAAAGTTGAGGAAAGATTCGCTATTAAGGTTTGGATGGTTTCAACACAAAGTTCATCGTGGGGAACAGATCTTGGGATGTACCTGGGAGCTCTGGCTATGACTCGAAGCGCTTTATTTTGAATTCTTTGAATATCATTTAATTGTGTGTTACTGGCAGATCCCCAAATGGGGCATGCATACGTTAAGATGGGGCGAAGATAGGTTTTGTAAATAAATATCCGGTTATTTAAAGAGAGTTTGGATTTCCTTCCAATCAGTACGTTCTAGAGAGACATTTTTAAGCTAACTGTAAGTAGCGAATGATTGATTAATGAAAACCTGAAAATTATTTTATTATTTTAGATTCCTAAAAATTATCTATTATTAAAAAAGGATGACTTTTTTTTTACTCAAGCATCAAAATAGTTTTCTTTTATTGTTTAAATTTATTATTTTTTTACTAAAGCAATATTGTTTTTGATATGTCATGAATAGAAACATGAAGATAAATCTTATATCTGAGGGGAGAGTCAGGGGAAAATAGTTCCACACTCAAAAAAGCCACGTTAACACAGTGCAGTAGAAAGAGAACTGAAACCTGTTGTGACGGGTGCTTACGCGTTTCACTAACCTTCTCTCATAAACTTTTAAATTGTATTTATTTTAACCAATCCCCGCTGAGAGCTGAATGTGTGACTTATGCAAATAAGGTAGTTTCGGGTTTAGCGAGTTCGAAAGAGATATAAAAGGGAGAAATGAAATGAAGAGATGAGGATGGCTACGTGTTTTGATAGAGGAGTAAACTACGTGATTGATTAAGAAGATATTTCTAGGAGATTAATTTAACTAAGTGAAGTTTGTTAGCAGAAGGAAGATTATTGAAAAAGATTCATTAATTCGGTTCGGATGTAAGTGAAGATATCCTGGATTGAAGCCACTTCATAAGTTCTACAAATATTCAAGTTTCCTTCTGAAGGAGATATCAGGTCTGTGATTTTTATAGATTAGATTTAAATGCGTAGTTTGATTGTATGTGTTATTCCCTCGTGGTATCAGTTAGTATTCCGTCGTTCATAATTGAATTCTGATCGTACTCCATTATAATTTGTTGTTCATAAAATTTGATTAATATTTGTGTATTTCTATCGTAAGGAATAATAAATAGTGATTTATTATTTGCGTAATCATTAATTATGAATCCGACATATCCAAACATAGATAATGTGCAAAGGGGAATTAATAACCCTAGGGGTATTGAGAGACTACGACACTGTTTGACATTAGTAAGATCTGGAAGATATTTTTTTTTTCGAAAAAGGGAATTGTAGTGACGTTTATATAAAGGAATCACACACATACCAGGAACTTTGATAAAGGAAGGTGAATTTCCATGGCAGTATGTTATGCATTCAAAATAAATTTTAATAAAACACTCAAAATACTTAAAACAATCATTTAATAATTTCTTCTTTTATAAAGATAATTGCATGAATCATTTTTCCCGTGTGTCGAATATTTCAAAAAATTCTCTCAATTTTACTTCAATATTTAAAATAGTAGTAAAATTTTGAAATTTGAAAAATTTCTACTTTTTTGTCTTTTTTCAACATACATCTATCTTTAAAAAGGCTACATTTTCGTTTCCGGGGACTAAAAAATTGCAACGAAAGAACTGAAAACTGAGTGAGTGATTTTTAAATTCGCACTGTTCGCCTATTCGAGGGTTATTGGCGATGGACCTCGAAATTTTCAACCATGGTCAAGTGACGAGGACGACACCTGCGCTTTCACCCATCTCTAATAATTAGAACACCACACCAATGCAAGAACAAATTTCGAAAAAGGGAGTTTTAATGACATAGTTAAAGAAATCACTCACATCGCGCACATAAGAGCTATCGGCCTGAGGGAAACACGAAATTTCCATGGGGATGAAGTTATTCACTCGGTAAAAGCCCGTGCAACGCCGGACTAAGCGGAGAGGAAAGAAACAAAGAAATCAAAGTAATTTCGAAAAATAATATTGGAAGTGTTGAATTTGTGAAGAGAAGGGAAAATGTTAAGCGACAAAGCCATGACACGCACTCACGGGTCATGCACTCACATCGTACGCGTCAAAACCACACAAAAGTGTTGGCGTCAGAAAAAAAGGAGGAAATTAACATGGGGATTAAGTTATACCCTCGTATAAGCCCGTGCAATGCCGGGCCATGAAAGCTAGTTTATATTAAATTTTGATAGTTAAATAGTAATATTTATTGGTATTGAGTCCTAAAAGAGCATTTATAATGTTTTAGTATGCTATTTTGTTAAAAAGTACTCCGAACGTATTCGGATACCTTAAAAATGTTATTTTTGTCATAGTCTGAAGTGTCATATAAGTTAATATCGTCTTTCATGTCACTATAAAAATCATCAGTTTTTATTTCATATATAAAAGAATCGGTGTCTGTATACATGAGCCTTACTTTCGAGTCGTAACTTTGCTTCATGTACTCATAGTGAAAAGAATGTATTAGGACTTTGGATAAGTCTAAAATCTTCATTCCTACCTGCATTGGTTTCAAAAACTTGATTTGGTTTTTTTTTAGATGGATGGCCATTAAGTTTTCAGAAAATATTGTGCGTCGATTAAAATTTGATTTCGCTATTAACTTTCGAGCTTGCTCTTCTGTTGAGCATAAACGTATATCTACTCTTCTTCTTACATTTTCCATCGTTTTCCCAAATATGCTGTTATTCATTAGTTTGTAAAAATCCTTTTGAAAGTCATTTACAGCTTTAGTTCTTAATTCTGTATTGTAATCTATGTAATTTTTAAGCCAAGGAGATTGAAAAAACTTTAAAACGCGATGAGTTTTTTTTCAAGACTAACCTTAATTTTAAATAAAGCTTTAAATTTGAATAATGGAGAACATATTTTGTTTTGGGTTCCAAAGTAGTTAAAAGTCTAGGTTCTCTACAATTAGGTGGGGGTTTATTTTCAGGGGCAAAGGGAAAATATGAATGTTTGTCATGCAAATCGGAAGGGTAGTCAAGATCCACTTCCAAGATGTAACCTACATCTGAGTCATCTGATAAATTGAAAATATTCTGTTCAGTTAAGTTGCCATCACTCCAAACAAAATCTTTTAAGGGTAGATATTTACTCATTGCATAACCGTACAAATTATTTGCGTCAAGGTACATTAAATATTTTATCTCATCATCTGGGTTTAAATTAGACATATATTTGTTGTTAGCTATAGCATAACGAGTGCAGCACTGACTTATACCTCCTCTTACAGCCTTTTCTATAAAAAGAAGCATGTCGTAATCAGTGAACAGTTCGATGGCTACTTTAGGTTGTAATAACATAGCATCCCAAGATAAAGCTGGGGTGGTAAAATACCAACGTTTATAAGTTTGCATGCATATTTTCCGAAAGTTTTCAAAGAGATCTGCTAACAATAGGACATCTGTTTTTACATATAGATCACAGTATTCACCAAGATTATTTAAATGAAATTCATTAAATACTTTACATGCATGATTATAATCATCTACACTTATAGGCTCCTCATTTAGTTTATTGTAAAATTTGCTAATAGGTGGTAAACAAGAATCTTTACACTTTTCAAAACTATCAAAATAATCATACGGAAAAACTCCTTTTCTTAAAAGTAAATCTATTTTTCTGAATCAAAATAATGTTTCATATATTTGAAATCATCTTTTTTTAGTGTTTTTATCAAATTTTCCAAACTAGAAGACATGAATTTGAAAGAATCTAAAAGCCTTAACTGAAAATCATTTGAAATATTTTTACTGAAGGAAACATATTTTTCTTCGGTGTTCGGAATTAAATTAATTTGTTTTTTATCATATCCTAACTCCTTAATAAAAATATGGGCGTCATACCCAGAAAGATTATGGGAGAAAACAGGCAAATATTTAAGGGTTTTCATTGCTAAATTACAACTATTACAACAAGGGACATTAAATTTTTGAGTAACATGGTTATGATCCCTAACCTTGATATTGTTTTCGCGAAAGGTTTGATCACAAACATAACAATTTTTAGCATTATCATACAATTGCTTTTCTGATTCAGTAAGAGGTAATAATGGTTTTGATTTTTTATAAATATTATAAATTTCTATAGCATCTTTTTCTAACTTTTCAATAAAAATTTTTGGGGCAACTCTATATACTACTGGAACTTTATAATACCCCCCCCCCTTGATAACTGATAAAATAACAAAAACCTATCGGGACATGTTTTTCATAAATATTAGTAAATGAAAAGTTTGGATTAGGACAGCAAGTATCAGTTTTCCTAGTTACACACTCGAAATCTGCATATACAACAAAGGGTATTTTTAAACAATGTTGAAAATTTTTAAATCTTAAAAACTTACTTGTTTCTGACGGCATTACTACTCTTGCAGGACTTTTATGTATACTCATCTCAATGTGCTGAAGAAGTTTGTATTCTGTTTGCAAAGCACTTAAACATATTTTACATACGTACGTTTTATGTTGGTGTTTTGAGAGTTGTTTCGAAACAAGTCGAGATAAGCTTTTAATGAAACAATAATGTCCAAACTCTCCATTTTTTTTTACGTAAAGCAAATCTCTATGTTTCTCACACACTATATCACTGATGAGGAGAGGAAATATTTTTAAATCTTCTTCAAATGAATAAATGTTTATTCCTATATCGTTCATTTTCGAAAAATTTTCACCTCGTTAGGAGGAAATTATGTGGAAAAGCTATTCCACATAAATTCTTTCTCTGTCAGTAATCATATCATGTTGTATCCTGCATTTTCAAGACCTGATTCATTATCAGATAAAAGTGAGACCATTCAGTACAATATTTTCTCATAGTATTGTAACAAGGTAGTATTGATCCCTATTTATGTCTAGTTTGATGGATTAGAGCAGCTTGGAGGCAAAACACGTGCTTTGGGGCTTTCATTGTTTCGTCTCGACGTCAGTGAGTCTGTAGTCTAAATGGGCAGGACGATTTCCTGCTGTTGATCTATTCACATACCTTGTCTTACATTGCAGACTGACCCCTCGGAAAACGGCGGGTGGTAAGGGCCAGATGTTCGGACGAACCTTGTGTCGCCAGTGAATGCGAGGGCCATTGTTAGATCAGCGCCAATAGGGGCGCTAATGAGCCTACGTGCCGATTTCTGTTAAGCCAACCAATGAGAAATGATGAGGGGCGTGTACTATCCACTCCCCCCGGAGTTTAAGGAGACCAGACGGGGTTGATAACATGTTTCAAATAGCCCATTCGCTCCGTCGAATATATGTACAGTGCCTGATCGTCACAGAGTAGCAGAACACAAAATTTGTTTGAAGATTTAGTAGTGAGTAAAAACGTTCTATAATTTCTACGGCTTCATTATGTCTACTTGCAATATTTGCGGAAAATATTTCATGACAAACTATAAATTAAAACGGCATACGTTTCAAGTTCATGAAAAGTTTTTCCCCCATCAATGTCCAGACTGCAGTAAAAAATTTGTTCGGCAAAGTAATTTAAAACGACACATTGACTCTGTGCATTCAATAGAGAAAATTGTATGTGAGTTTTGTGATACATCCTTTACCCGTAAAGACAACTTATTGAAACATTTGAAAAATAAAAGCTGCGATGGAAAGCTGGAGAATGAAGCGGGAAAGAGAAACAGTCCTATCCGCTCTGTTTCAAGTAGAAGGAAAAAGTCCCAGCTGTCCACATCTGCTAAAAATTCTGCTGCTGCCCCAGAACATACTGCTGCCGTTCCTGAAAATTCTACGGCTGTCCCAGAACATTCTGCTGCTGTTCCTGAAAATATCTCCTTACTGAAATATTTTTTTTATTTCATTTTAATTAAGAAAATGTCGCCATCTGCTTCGCCTGCAAAATTAAATTCATGAGATTATAAACCTAAGTTTTCTTCAGGTCTGCATGCCTTCATAGGACAATGGTTAGCGTAACTGAAAAACTATTGTCCTATGGAGACATTTTGTTCTGGGGCTGTGAGTTTGAATCTAGATTTATTATTTTTTTTATTTGAGCGTTATTTTTTCAATCATTTTAAAATCTAATAATTAGTGTATAGTTTAACCAATAGGTGGCGCCATGAACACTTTAAACATTCCTATACAATTTTTTTACACATTTAAAAAACAACTCAACTTAGCAGCAGGAGGAAAACAACTCAACAGCAGGTGAAAACAACTCAACTCCCCCCATCAACTCGAAAACCAAAACCATAGCAGGAGGGAACAACTCAACTCCACGAAGCCTCCACAGGAGGAAAACAACTCGCCTCCACAGGAGGAAAACAACTCAACTCCACGCCGCCTCCGCGCCTGCGCCTTTACAGCAGAATCGGCTTTTCTTATCTACTGCTGACGTATAGAGCTGTGTATATCTTATAAGTGAAATTGAATGAATTTGGTGAAAAGTTCAATGTGTTTTACTGTGTATTGTTGAAAAAGTGTTTTTGTTTGATTATTATTTGAATCGTTTAATTGAAGAATCATTGTGCGGTACAATAGTGAGTACTAAATAAATATACTAATTATTTTACGATAAAAAATAAATAACAGAAAATTATTTCAAAAACTCGTATTTATTTTGGCATTTGAAATTTTTATATTATTTAAAATTATTTTAAATCTTCGTATTTATTCTGACATTTTAAAATTTTGCATAATTTTTTTCTAATATTTAACCTCTGCAATGCATCATCAATCCGGATTAGTATTTTACAGTGGCTTAGACATTTTCTTACTACTGTGGTAAAACAGATTTCTAATTATTCAATCATATTTTTATCGTGGATTTTGAAATTAAAAATTTTATAAAATCTATTAATAATTCAAGATTAATGTGTTGAAATTTAAAATATGGTTATTAATACAAATAAACATCATAAAAGATCAACAAGTCATCGAGAGGAACTAACGTTAGAATTGAAAAGGTTACAAAACAATACACTACAAACGGTCACCAAAACTTTTCTAGAATACATCTCCAACAAAAAAGGATTATCGATATTTTCATTCAATTGTCAAAGTTTGCATGCGCTTGCAGCTGACCTAAAAAATGATGCTATCGTAAGAAAGTCAAATGTTTTGCTTTTCTCAGAAATTCGTATGAAAAACGAAGATCCACTTGATATTCCGAATTTCAACTTTGTTGTAAGTTATTAAAGACCCGAAGTTCCAGTAGCAGGCGTAGCTATTTATCACAATACTCAAGATACGTCACACTTCATTACTTCACATATGGACATACATACTAAATTCACTAGGAGCATTGGTGTTAATGTTTCTGATATGGGCGAAATAAGCGTTGCTCGTTGCGATTCCGAGAATGGGAATAATAATGGTTGCCGTTTATATTTTGCCTGGAAAATCTATGAGATAGATGCAACAATTTTTATTCGAAAATTTGAGGATTTATACAAAAGAAGGATCTGAAATACTCGAAAAAATATTTGGCGAAAAATATGTAATGTACTGATGATTTTAAGTGGAGACTTCAATATGAACTTTGCAGGTGATAAAAATCTACTACTTATTGAGTTTCTAAGGAAACACTTAATTTAAATATGTCCAATCATCGAAAACTCGGTACTACAAAATATAAAAGGACGATCGATGCGGTTTTTACGCGATACATAGATAAATTTGAATCAAACTTTTTCCTTTCTTACTTTAGTTACCATAAGCCTATTGTATCTTTTTTAGAACAAAATGAATTAATTGAAAGTACAAAAAGTCTAAGTATTGTTGAAATTAATGATGACAATGATGTAAACAATTAAAATAATGTTGAAAATCAAGTACATTGAAATTTAAGTAAATACAAATACTATTCAACGATCTAAAGACAAATCTAAAGACAACAAAAAAATTCCCATATCTCCATTTTTAAAAAAAATTTTTGTCGCAAGTGGTCGGATACCTTAATTATCAAATACATTGTGTAGTACTGTGATGCATTTATAAGTATATTATATCAAAGTAAATGTGTATTTTATTTTTTACTACGCCGAATGTATATTTTGTTTTGCTGCATTTCAGTAAATTTGTAATTTTTTAAATCCTTTGTTTTTGACTTTTCGATATGCTCGCACCCCCTCACAAGGTTATCACGCCCCACAGTTTGAAAAGCGATATACTAAGAGATAAATATTAATATATATAAATACTTGAAAATTTATATGCTGCTGAGAGAAGTAACGATTAAGTACGTTAAAAATATTAATTACTGTATTTAAGAGATTTTATTTGTATAACCGATTTTTTTTGTTTGTGGAATAGCTACATAAATGTTACATAAATATAAATAAATATTAATGTAAGAATCTCACTCGAGAGAAAGTTAAGTTAAGAAAAATAATGAATAAAAAAAAAGTTGCGAGATTGCTTAAAAATAATCTCTCTAAAATAGTTTGGTGGTTCATTCCCTTCCGAAATTACTAATTCAATTAAATAGCTCATAATTAAGACAAATATCCAAAAAAAAATTTTTAATTAAAAATATAGTTTTAAGTATTATTACTTACGTTATCCACATAAATCAAGATTTTGGAACTTTGATCAGTTTGGTGGAGTATGAAATGCGATTCCTATAAAAACTAAATACTTTTATTTGACGAAGCAATGTTCGATAGACAGAAACTGATTTGGACAAACAGTTTCTAGGCTGTACTCTTTCCCTCGACAAGCTGAAAAAATTCTGGACTATTCTCGTGTGTCTTTTCTCCTATTACATACACTCTTACCCCAATACTGGGGTAACGAAAATTGAACCGTTTAGGAAGTTCAAGGTGAACGATCGCAAAATGCCACAGTAGGGTTTGCTAAAATTTATTGCCGAGTTGAAATCTACAGTCGGTGGCGTAAAATACACCTCCCCATCGCGGGTGGGGGGCAGTGTTCTAGGGGCCCAAAGCCTGACAGCTGCTGAGTACCTACCCCTTGTAAAATCCAACTCGGAAGCCCAAAACTTGACTTTGCAGGTGGGCCCCAATGTTTTCAGTTACGCCATTATGCACATTCCAGTAAAAAATAACTACTCCATGTATTATTTAATCCCCGTACCATTCCCGGGAATACAAAAAGTACGGAAATCTGACGATTTCTCGGGATCCCATTCATGTCAGTGCAGTGGAAATCTTGTCATGATAAGCATATCTACATGTATCCCGAGGTCGGGTGCCCATAAACTTGTAAAGTAAAAATTGCCACGTAACACAGCTTTTATTTTTTAAGAGATAAATCCTTACAAATTTTACTAGCAATGGTCGACTTTTCGATTCAGTCTAAAGCATTATAATAATGTTCCCTGTTTCCAAAGTGTAAATAATAATGGTTTAGAAAATGATTTCATGCAAATTATTTCGTAGCAAAAAATACGTGTATATATTTCAAATTCGGTCTAAATGCCGCCCCGGACATGGGTCTGGTATGTATGGCCATAGAGCTGCCCCTGTGGGCAATGTATATAAGAGTTGTAAAACCATAAGCAAAAATCCCTTCTGCCCTCTACTTTGTTTTTCTAAATTGTAAAGTTATTATTAAATTGAAAACTTTTAATTTCCTCAAATGCATATTGCAAATTAAACTTTATTTCCTTAACCATATCAGATACTTTCGTACAAAAACTTTTCGCAAAAATTCTTTTTGAGACACCTTTGTTAAGCATCGATCCACAGTGCGCTGACAGTGCCACTGATAAGCACAAAAAAAAGAACCTTTTTTAATATGGTATAGTCAGATGCATTACGAATTTTGCTGTCAGATGAAAGATTTCTGTAGAGAATAGACATTTTTTTCAATCGACCAATACACTGTGCACTTACATTCTACTTTTCCTTAAACTATGCTGTGCTATCGGAACATCAGGACTTCATTTTTTAAAATTCTTTATTCAAAATTCAGAATATTTATATTTCAAAAATACGTAAAATTTTTTACTTGATTAACAGAATCAAATATGGCCTGCGGTTGCCCCTTGTTTTGGCAACCCGCTTGCGGTGCACAAGCTGCACACCTTCTAGGATCGGCCCTGACAATATATAATTGCAAAAATAAATGCATTTTAAAATGCCTAGTATAAACGAGCCTGTCTGACTGCATCTCTATGATGACATAATTTCAGAATATGGGCTAATTTTCCTTCAAAATTTTCTTGAAGGTAATTAAATGTTTTACAAATATTTTAATACCTCATACATGAGACTAATTTGCAGGATTATGTATACTATATGAAGGCCAAAATTGTGGACACTTTTGAAAATAGAGAGAGTTAAGTTTTTAAAGTTTGTATGTTTATAGAAAATGTTACGTTGCACAAAATGCAAAGACTTTTATATCGTTTTAATGAGAATTTAATACTTAATTCACTATAGAAAACAAAATTCAAATATTTGCAAAGTCAAAAAGTTATGCTGCAATAACAACATTATACATTAGATACTGATGGTATCATTGAGTTATCAGTGTTTAAAGATGTACCATTATTTTTTATTACAACTTCACATCGATGTTTCATTGAAATGAAAATAGTTTTAAGCTCTTTCTTTGTTGTTACAGTTGCCAGAAAAAAATTATATCCTCAATTAGTTCCTTTTTTTAATTCCTGGGTACCTCATTCGATCATGAGTTTTCAAGCAGTGCCATACGTTTTAGATAGGATTGAGGTCAGGACTGTTTCCTGGCCAGAACAACAATGATATTTAGACAAAAATCCATGACATCAAATAAAATAGTGGAATGGACACCTAGAAAGATATACACTGGTGTCCAAAAGTTAAGCATAATTGATAATTATGTGAATAAAGAAGGTACTGTAAATCAGAATGGCGGGAAACGTGATATGCGAGTGTAAAACGGTTATAAAATAAGGAAGCAAATCAAAAGAATGATAATAATTAATTTTATTATCCAAAGTAGCAGTTTGAAAGAAAACTGAGCATAACAAGGATTCACACTTTAAAGAAAAAATGAAAGAAAACATTAAATAAAATACTGATGCTGCAGTTTAATAAGGCGTGTGGTCACCTCTGACAGCCAGGCACGCTGCACAGCGATTTACCATACTTGCTATGAGATGATGAATGAGTTGTGGGCTCAAACGGTTCCAAGCTTCTTGGAGAGCTCTCTTCAGTTCTGTAACGGAGCTTGGTGGGTGCGAAAGGGCTGCAATTTGTCTCCCGAGCATATCCCGTACATGCTCGATAGGATTTAAATCAGGGGAGTTCGCAGGCCACGACATGCGCTGGATGTTTTCCGTTTCAAGGAAGTCATTAATCAGCACCGCTCGGTGACATGGTGCATTATCCTCCATGAATATGAAGTCAGGACCTACAGCACCTCGAAACAAGCAAACATAAGGCTCAAGAACTTCGTCTCTGTATCTTTGAGCAGTCACAGACCCCGTGTCAAAGAAATGGAGGTCTGTGTGGCCACCCATCATGATGCCTTCTCATACCATTACTCCTCTTGATGGAAAATGATGTCTTTCCGTTATGCTTCTTGGTTCTAAACGTGTTCCACGTTCTCTCCATATCGTTACCCACCGAGAATCACTACTCAGACTAAACCGGGACTCGTCATTGAACATCACATGGCCCACTCTCCCACACTCCAATGTTGATGTTTCCAACTCTAGTTCAAACTAGCGCGTTTATGCGCAGACGTGAAGGGAATGCAAAGTGCTGGTCTTCTGGCATACAGGCCAGCATGATTGAGTCTCCTGTAAACATTTTCGATTTTTTACTGTGTCGAGTCTCTTCATATGTCTCTGACGTGCACTTATTACCAGATATCAGTCTTGGCGAGGGGTTGTGACTCTTGGTCGACCTGATACTGGTTGTTGGGTAACATCTCCCGTTCTTTGAAACCTCTGCAACAGTCTTGAGATCACAGACTAGTCCACATTCAGAATTCGAGACACCGGTTTGTGATCGTGAGGATTCCAGCATTCCAACGATTCTTCCTTTCGTAAACATGTCCATTTGGCGTCTTTGTGCCATCATTCACCTTGTTTGATTGTTAACAACGTTCTTTCGCACAGCAGTTACACGAAACTCGTCTGAACTGCCTATGCTGCGTGAATCGGTTTCTCAGCGTTCCGACATGCGCCGGTGTTTCCCTCAGGACGTAGTCGACTGAAAAGTTTTGCATAAACCCAATGTTTCTTCTTCACCCAATTAATATCCGCAAGAAATTTGGAATAATTTTACGAATTTTTACTCCACGTTTTTTGCATTTTACGATTTATGCTTAACTTTTGGACACCAGTGTATGTAGAGAGAAAGTGATCTTGCCATTGTTAAAACTCCAAGGCAGTTGGGTGGCTCAGTGGCTACATCTGGAGACTGGAAGTTTTGTTTAAGACGTCAGGACACAAATTTAATAATAAAAAAAAAACAGGAAAAGGTGCATCCCATCTGTTGATGATAGAACAAAAATACTATGTTTCCAAGAAAAAAGAATGTTACCAACGGTCATCAGAAGTTATCTGGATTATACTGGTATTTCTGTCAGTTCAAAAACAATCAGGAGAAGATTACTATATGTTAGACTAAGGGGCAGAATTCCACGAAAAGAGCCTTGTCTCCATTTACAGCAGCACTAAAATAGGCTACAGTGGTCAAAGGAACAGAACACCTGAATTGGACAAATGATTATCGATCACAAATTATATGGACGGATAAACTAAGATATCGTTATTCGGCAGTGATGGCCGAAAGTATGCAAGACTTAGAATAGGAGGAGTGAGTGAGTGAGGGATTTTTGGGTTTATTGGCGCAAGAGCCGATTTCGGCTATACTGCGCCAAACATTTGTTTTAATATCTGTGGTCTAGACGGGAAGAGAAAGAAAGAATGAATTGAATGACAAGAAAGAGGGTCGAAAATAGAGAAGGATCACTAGGGTACCCCGTGTTCGTGAAGCCCATGTTTACCAAAGACAGTAAACCCCGTGGGAAAAGGAAAAGATCACTAGGGCACCTCGGGATTGTGACACCCGTACTCACCTAAAGAAGGTGAGCCCTCTGAGGGGTAGAATAGGAGGAAGGCTACATACTGACTGCATTCAGGTAATTGTAATGTACCCCCATAGTTTCCCGATTTGGTCATACATATCAGCAGATGGTATTGGTCGCCTTCATATCATGGATGGGTTACTGAATGTCAGAAAATACATTGACACCATTCTAGAACCCAAACTTCTACCTTCCATCTGGGATCTGTTTATCAACAATGCTTCATTCATTTTTAAGCAAGATTCAGCTGTTTGCCACACAGTAAAGTAATCAAAAGACTAGATTCGTTCCAAGATTATTGAGTTGTTGTCCTTGCCAGGAAACAGACTTGACCTCAATCCTATCGAAAACTTGTGGCATCGCTTGGAAACTTGACCGAATGAAACAAAAATGAACTATAATTGAGGATAAAAATGTTTCCTGGAAGAATTTAATAACGAAGGAAGAGCTTAAAACTATTTTCAGCTCAATGAAACATCGATATGAAGCTGTAATAAAAATTAAAGGCTACCCACTATGCATTGATAACTTACTGCTATCTTCAGTATCTAATGTATATCGATAGTTAATGCAGTACAGCTTTTTTCGTTGAAAGTATTTGAATTTTATTCTTTGTATTGAATTTAGTATCAAATTATCTTTAAAATGATATAAAACGCTTTGCATTTTCTGCAACGTAACATTTTCTATAAGCATACAAACATAAGAAACATAACAATTCAAAAAAGTATCCACCATATTGGTCACCACTGCATAGAAAATACTTAATATTCATAATGTTAAGAAGAAATACGTATATGAGTTGCAAATTTTAAACAAACTTTAAAACTTAGAAATGAACTATTATTCAATTTGAATTAATTTAAAGTAGATTAATTTTGAATTGAAAGTTTGACCTTAACTTCTTAATTGGTTTGAAATTTTTATGGGACAATCAATGATTATTAACGTGTTAAAATTAGCAATTTCAATGATCCCGGGAGGAGTGTTAATTACACATTAACACTATTATAAGCTTAGATTTACATATATATTCTCCAATAATTATCCAGAAAATATATTCAAAAATGTAAAATTTAGGAACAAAATAATCTCATTAAAAAAAAAACAGAGGATAATAATTATTAGAATTTTCTGTTTTAAAAAAGTTAAAGGAAATTATAAGAGATAGATTATTGAACTCCCTCTGATAAATAATTTTAGATATTAGTTGTGTTGACTTTTAAATTGTAGTAATTCAAAGAAGGATGTATGAGTTCATAATCATGTGCTTGTATCTAATTCTAAAATTTACTAAAAAGTACATTTGAAATTGCATTATAAAAGAAAAGTCATTGGATTTACATTATTTTTTCTTCCAATTATTCCAAATATATTAAAATTGTTTTGGTTCACCAAATGTGTGTTTGCGTGTTAGGGCGTATAAATACTAAATATTTTAAGAATATTTCTAAAGGTTGGAAAAACTTAAAAATATAGAGGAAATTGCTTTTTTAACTCTACAGGGTTTACTTCAGTTAAAAAGCAATTATTCATACTTTACACTTATGTAATTGCAGAATTTCTCCAAAAATTAATATTATTCTCGAGAGTTTTAGATGGAGTGTCGTTGATAGCTTAAGCCAATTTGTGCATTCCTGTTGAAAAGCGACAAATTATTTCGACCCTGACTTTGGTCATGATTATTCGAAAAATTACAGTGTTCCTGAAAATTAGAATAAAAATGTATAAATTATAATTAATTAACATTTCCCATTTCAAAATCCTTTAATGTGTATTTTTAATGACTATTTTCCATTTATTAAGCTTTAATGTTTTATTAATCATTTTCTTTTAATAGTTTTAAAAATAGTGAAAAAATTGGATATTTATATATTTTTAAAAACGAAGCCTCTTGTATGCAGTTTCAAAAATTTTATTATAAAAAAACTCAACATATTGATAATTACAGTTAGCAAAAAGATAATACAATCATATACATTAGGTGTTATTGTTCAAATCGGTTAGAAATATTGGAACAAAAAGTGTTTATACATGCTTAATATTTTCTTCAATTGGTTTCACCAGAATGGATATAGCAGGTTCATTGTTATCTGCAATGAGGAAGAATATCGGAAGTTATATCCAAAACACTTGGTTAGAGATGAAGAATTACTTATAATGAAATTTTGAATAGACTCAGAAAAGCTATCTTCGTAGTCCGAAACCTATGAGGTTTAATTAGTTTTCTGTTTTTTAGTTGGTGTTTGAATAACTTCCAAATTGGAATCATCAGGTGGTAGCAAATTAAGCATCTCTGAGAGGCTTAAATTTGGGGGTTTTAATTTATATTCACTTAAATCTCTTATGTTTCGATTCATTTCATCTTCTGACATACTTGAAGTGCTCGGTGTTGCTTTAAAGTTTGGATCCAGTTCATCTTCAAATACGGACGTAATATTGCCTTGAAAAGAACATAACTCTTCTACATTTTTACTATGAACATTCATATCGTATGACTGAAATTTGTTTGTGTAGTAATCTTCTGTTACATGCTTTTTTGCCGCACTAATAATTATAGTTGGCTCTCCCTCTCCTTTAGGATGAAGATGTTGTACGTCTTTCTTTTGTTGTAAGTCAATTCCTTTGCGTTTCTTCAACATAAATAAAAAAAATTAAAAGTGTACACATATTAGTTATTTTTAAACATTTATATAAACAACATAAAATATAAGTATTGGTTTTTATCATATTTAAATAAAAAATTGGCAGTTATAGAGACTGCCGATAGAAGTGAGAACTTTTAGTATTAAAATTTGAAATTTCATAATGTTTGAATTAAAATTATCAACATCAATCTGGTTTTCACATCTATTGACACTCCGAGTAACAAAAATGCATGTTTATATGGTTCTTTATTATTCAAATATAGTACGGACTGTACAAGATCATGACAAAATATAAATACAATTCAATTGAAATAGCAATATACAATCATATTATTTATGGATAGTATTTGTATTTACTTAAATTTCAATGTGTGACGGTGCTTACGCGTTTCACTAACCTTCTCTCAAATTCTTTTAAGATTGTATTTATTTTAACCAATCCCCGCTGAGAGCTAAAAGTGTGACTTATGCAAACAAGATAGTTTCGGGTTTAGCGAGTTCGAAAAAGATATAAAAGGGAGAAATGAAATGAAGAGATAGAGGATGACTACGTGTTTTGATAGAAGAGTTAACTACGAGATTGATTAAGAAGGTGATTCTAGGAGATTAGTTTAACTAAGTGAAGTTTGTTAGCTGAAGGAAGATTATTGAAAAAGATTCATTAATTCGGTTCGGACGTAATTGAAGATATCAAGGATTGAAGCCGCTCTATAGATCCTTCAAATATTAAAGAATCCTGCCTTAAAAAGTTATCAGGTCTGTGATTTTCATAAATTAGATTTAAATGCGTAGTTTGATTGTATGCGTTATTCTCCGTAGTCTCAGTTAGTGTTCCGTCGTTCATAATTGAGTTCTTATCTCACTCCACTGTAATTTGTTGTTCTTAAGGATTGATTAATATTTGTGTGTTTATCTATTAAGAAAGATTAATAAATGATATTGATTTATTAATTTAGTAGTTGTTAATTATGAATCCAACATACCCGAATTTAGATAATGTGCAAAGGGGAGTTAATAATCATAGGGGTAGTGAGAGACTACGACAAATGTACTTCATTTTTAACATTATTTTAATTGTTTGCATCATTGTCATCATTAATTTCAACAATACTTAGACTTTTTGTACTTTCAATTATTTCATTTTGTTCTAAAAAAGGTACAATAGGCTTATGGTAACTAAAGTAAGAAAGGAAAATACTTGATTCAAATTTATCTATCGCGTAAAAACCGCATCGATCGTCGTTTTATATTTTGTAGTACTGAGTTTTCGATCATTGGGCATATTTAAAGTGTATCATTTAGAAACTCAATTAGTGGTAGATTTTTATCATCTGCAAAGTTAGTATTGAATTCTCCACTTAAAATCATCGGTACATTATCATATTTTTCGCCAAATCTTTTTTCGAATATTTCAGAACCTTCTTTTGTATAAATCATCAAATTTTCGAGAAAAGATTGTTGTATCTGTCTTATAGATTTTCCAGGCGAAATATAAACGGCAACCATTACTATGTATTGCCCATTCTCGGAATCGCAACGAGCAACGCATATTTCGCCTATATCAGAAACATGATCAATGCTTCTAGTGAATTTGGTATGTATGTCCGTATGTGAAGTAATGAAGTGTGACGTATCTTGAGTATTGTGATAAATAACTACACCTGCTGCTGGAACTTCGGGTCTTTTATAACTTACAACAAAGTTGAAATTCGGAATATCAGGTGGTTCTTCGTTTTTCATACGAATTTCTGACAAAAGCAGAACATTTGACTTTTTTACGATAGCATCATTTTTTAGGTCAGCTGCATGCGCATGCAAACTTTGACAATTGAATGAAAATATCGATAATTCTTTCTTGTTAGAGATGAATTCTAGAAAAATTTTGCTGACCGTTTGTAGTGTATTGCTTTGTAACCTTTTCAATTTTAACGTTAGATCCTCTCGATTACTTATTGATCTTTTACGATGTTTATCTGTTTCTGAAGCATTTAGAGGTGTTCCTGTTCTACCAATCCAAAATTTCCAGCTGCTGCTAATATTTTCTTGAGTAACCAATAATAAACCTTGAATCTTCGTTACTCTTGTTAAAGCTACGTATACTAATTCTCTAGGATGTTTGCGATCGTATTCGTAGACAATAGCATAATAAGTATCTCCCTGTGATTTGTGAATAGTCATTACCAAAGCAGAAATAAGGGGGAAATGTTAAGGATCTAAGCAAAATATAAAAAACGGATATTTAAAATGACCCTAATTCCCTGACAGTATTTTTTCCTAAATTTCTAATAATAAAATCGAATGATATAAAATTATAGATAATCATTTTGCAAAAAAATAGCAGGTCATATATTTTATTTTTGACAATTTAAATTAATAAATAATGATTTCGAAATATTAAGGGGACACAGTACGATTCAAATGACAAAAATCGGTCAAAAAATCGAATTTAATTTTTTTTAGCTTAATTTATTCTTTAAATTTCTTTCTATAACCTGACAAAATGTGAAAGCTCCAAACTTAAAAAACACAAAATTGTGACAGCTGTTACGTTCGTTTTTATTCACATCCCTATGGCAAATCGAAACTTTAAAGTTACTTATCTCGGAAAGATAAAATAACTTGTCTGTCTTCATTTAAAATGCTAAGGTTTATTTTCTATTGTGCCTAATGCTTTGAATTTTTTACCTATTGCTAATAGTACATGTAACGAAAGTTGGTATGCGTTTTTGAATCAAAGCAAAATTTATTTTTTTAAAAATACATTTTTAAATTATACATTTGTACATTTTTTAAAGAAATTTTCAATAAGCATTCACAAAAAGAAGTATTGTACGAATACCAATCATGTTATTGCAAATCCCATACCAACTTTTGTTATACATAGTTTGACTCACTTGTAAATCAAATTTCAAGCGTGTATGTAAATTTTTGTAGGAGGAGTAGCTTTTTAAAATAACTTCAAAAATGTTAAGTTTTTTCCTTAAAAAATTAAATTGCTAGCTTTTTATGAAACTTTGAGCACAAAATCAGTTTTACATAGTATACACACATAGGAGGCAACCAAAAAAATTTCGAAGATCCTTAAATTAAAAATTTTTGTTTAATTCGTACCATGTCCCCTTAAATTTATAAATAAAATAAAATATTTAATGAAATTAAAGTCGGAGCCGTTTTCATTATTTTAAACTAAAGATTTTAATGATATAAAGTAATAAACTATAATTTTGCATTAATAACCATATTTTAAACTTCAACACATTAATCTTGAATTATTGTTAGATTTTATAAAATGTTTAATTGCAAAATCCACGATAAAATTTTGATTGAACAACTAGAAGTCTGTTTTACCACGGTAGTATGAAAACGTCCAAATCACTGTGAAATACTAATCCGGATTGCGTGATGCATTGCAGAGGTTAAATATTAGAAAATAAATAATACAAAATTTTCAAACGCCAGAATATATACGAAGATTTAAAATAGTTTTAAATAATATAAAATTTTCATACGCCAAAATAAATGCGAGTATTTAAAATAATTTTCTGTTATTTATTTTTTATCTTAAAAATATTAGTATATTTATTTAGTACTCACTATTGTACTGGAAACGATTCTTCAATTAAACGATTCAAATAATAATCAAACAAAAACACTATTTTAATAATGCACAGTATATACACATTGAACATTTGACTAAATCCATTCAATTTCACTTATAAGGTATACACAGCACTATCCGTCAGCTGTATAGCTGCAGATATTCTGCTATAAGCATGTCGGTGACGCGAACGCACGAGATTTCACCCATCCAAAAAGTCTCTAAGGGAAACAGCACACTGCGCATGCGCCAGTCAGAGCATGTCGGTGACGCGAACCCATAAGATTTTCTCCTTCCAAAAAGTACCCAACCCCGCTAAAGTAGTTTTCACTTCAAAAATTTAAGTGTTAACCTAGTTCTTGCACCGCTTTACTTCATACCGCAAAATCAGGGGTATCATTTGTGACTTTTAAATTGGCACGATTCTAAGCATTCAGCTGTTAACAACTTCTTTGAGGACTTGGAATGTTTTTCATATGAGAAAAGATTTTTTCACTTAGATATATAGAGATAAAAGCGAAAAGAAGTGTACATGAAATTTTCCCTCTCTAACAATTAAATCTCTCCAGCAATGACAATCAGATAATTTACAAGTAGATGCAGATCTATCTATAGTGTTATATCTTCTTCTCTATTTATTTAATTCCATAAATGTCTAAAATTCTGAAATGGCTTGTCAAATAAGGTCCATTACAAATCTATCTATTTTTATCCACTTAAAATTATCAAATTTTTAGAGTACTGTAAGGTGCCACTGAAAATTGTACATGAATCGCAAAATGCCAAAGGTTGCCAACCCCTGGTGTAAAAAAATCATATTTAGCAAAGGAGAACTGTAATAGTTAATTTAACACTCAATAACTGGTATGTTCACTTGTATCAAAAATTTTATTGATTAAAAATGTATTAATTTCCTTTTTCCGAGTTATCTGTATGTTTAATTTATTAAATTATCCTTAATTTTTAATACATTTAATTCATTCATTAAATTTCATTTATATATTTGAATTCAATGAGGTAAAGGTAAAAACTCAAAACGAGAAGAAGCATAAATTATTGTTGCTTGTTTTTTAATTTTTTAGAAAAATATACTCTTTGGTTAGACGAAAAGAGAGCATTTCTCTGTCAGGTTCTAAGCTCCTATGGTGATCGTCAGAGAGAATGTGAGACTCTTTGCTATTGTCCAGTAGTAAAAAGAAATTGAAAAATAAAAAATGCAATGCCTGAACATTCAGAAAAATTAACAAAAAAATGATGCAGTGAGTTAAAAATATATAAGATTTGCCCATGAAGAGTCCAAAGATCTAAAAAGCAGCTTAGAAGTGGTGATTTAGATGAGGAGGGGGGGATAGCAAGAACTTGTCGATTCATTTGCAGGAAATTGAAGCTAGGATAGAGAAAATAGTGAGAATGTCCAGCACTCGAAAGCAAGCTATTTGTTTGATCGTCAAAAAAAGTCATAAAAATTTACTTTTCTTCGATCGACACAGAGAAGACCATTTAGTGAACACAACGGGTGATGATCAAGTTAGAACTCCGGGTGCAAGGAGTTTGAAAGATAAGAGTATGAAAAAATTGTAAATATAAAACATTTAATAAATGAAAACATACAGGAATTTACAGAAGCTAGGATCCATAAAAATATTTCATGGTCTAACAAAAGTTGAGTCGGTGGTATACTTTTCAAAACCAATGACTGTACAAATTTTAGAAATATCAACTTTTTCAAAGAAATTTTTTGAGACATTTTGATAATTTGCCTATTAATAGGAATTTTGTTCGTTGTTCTGAGATCTTTAATTCTCGTGAACCAGGGAACATTTCAATTTGCCGAGTAATAACATTTTGAGAGGTATCTAGCAGTGAGTGAATATTTACGTCGCACTGTTCAGTTACTCGAGGGTATTTCGCGACGGTTATTGTATTTTTCAGCCATGGTCAAGTGAAGTGGACAACACCTGAGTTGGCACCCGCTTTCTTAGTTTCTACACCACACCAGCGGGAAGGGATCTAGGAGATTAGTATGAGATTTTGTTGCATATTCCCCGATGGGGAAGACATGGGTCAGTAGGAGTCTAAGAATCAAAATATAGATAATAATCTTACTTTCACTACCTAATGTTGATTTCCTAGAAATTAAGGAACATGAGGACTAATATATATACATATGTATATATATATATATGCGTGTGTGTTTCTTGAAAGTTTTTGAAAATATTTCAATTTTCTACTCAACACAAACGCGAATTTGAATGAAAATTTACAAATTCATCTAATTTAAAAAGGATAATCAAATTAAAATATAAGTAAATTTATACAGATTGTAGAACAAGTAACAATAACAACGATAATTTTCTTAAATTTTGACATAAAAGTAATGAGTTGATTGCAAAGATGAAGGACAAAGACTCTGCTAGTATTATTTGTGTAGCAAGACAAAGCGCAATATTTATTGAGATAATATAAGTTTATAATGTTGAGACCGATAAAAACTGTTTTAAAGTTTTCTTTGATTTAATAATAAACATTTTATAGAAGTAAGATATTATATAAAATAACAAAACAAATGATTCTTGACAATATTACTCAAAAACTTTCACTCGCACTTTTGGTCACATAGCTTAGTGGTCAAGGTTACGGATTCATGGCTAGCATATCATGAGTTCAATCCTAATGCCACTGAAGAACCACTGAGTAGAGGGGCTGAGGCATGTTAAATCCCTCGTCTGACTCAGTCCTCCTGTTGGAGATGTGTTTTAGTTTGGAGAAGAGGAGCCAGCTCAGGCGTCGTCTTCATCACTTCTGTCCATGGTTCAAAATTACGTGGTCCATCACCATTAAAAATCTCGTGTAGCTTTATAGCGTTACTTAAATATATTTCTCACTGATTCATTAGCAACTGCAGTAATAAAGCAAATTTCATAATAAGAAATAAAAACATCATTACTGCTAAATATCTTAAATGACATTCCTCTTTTTCCATCAATTCTTATTATCACCCATCCGATATAGGGGCTAGTTTCGCGGGATGCTGAGTGGTAGGGCTTGGGTTCAAATCCAGGAAAAGGCATAGGGGTTTGAAAACGTAGAGTGCTGTTATGGTAGGTAGGCACTCTAATATTCGTAGAAACACAAGGCCTCTCCAGAGATCAGTGGTAAGGGAAGAGAAATCGAAGGTCTCTGACCCCCCTCCCTCAGTTTATGCTCTCTCAAAATTTGGGGTGGAATCAAAACAAATATTGCTCTGTCAGTATGTAGGGCACAAAGCAAGTTAACGGCAAGCGTAAATCCAGCCCCATGCAACGAAGAGTTTTTGGGGCCTCAATTTAATGCTACTGTCAGTCGGGTTAGATAAATAACAACAATTTATGTTTGCTATCAATACTAGAAATTATAAATAATTCAAAATGTTTGAAAAAAAAAAGAAAGATAATGATATGATTCCTTTATTCCTGTTCTATTGGGTACATTATATAAAAAGAATTTTAAATAATATTTTAAATAATTGCTTCCGATAAACCTTCACTTAAGATGATTACTTAATCCATTCAGTCCAATTTCGGCTCATTAAAAAAATTAAGGATTTAGTAGTTTTAACAGTCCACCTTTTGATTAAATATCTCATTTTTTCTAGCAATCTCCTTGTTTTTCATTTGATCGCTGTGCAAAGATATGAAAAGCCTGTATGCTTAAGAATACCTATTGCTGTGATCTATTTTTTTAAAAATATTCTAACAATACGAAAATTTACCAGAAAAATAATTCAAAAAGCATTTAGTCCAAGAGATTCTCATCTCAGAAAGCCAAAATAATGTGTTAATCTTCTCCAAAAGGTAAGAGTATACAACCCATAAATATTTCAAACTGTAGAATTTGATCTTTTTGGTCCTTTCTATTGACATATAAAGAGAAGGCATGGGGTTTGCATTGCTCACATGTGCCATTCTCCCTGCAGTACATTTAGAACTTGCCATACATCAGGTATAGAACTTAGTGACGCTGACTACTGCTCCGTACTGCCTGGATTCAAATTCTGATTAAGTTATGGATGTTTGTAAATATATAGTGCTTGTGCGTCATGGGGACACTCTAAATAGCCGTCAAGTCACAAGTCAACTCGAGAAATTGGTGAAAGGGGAAAAAAGGTTTGAAGACCTGACCCAAACCCCAGCGTGTCCACCTAGAAAACTGAGATTGAACCGAGCCAAATTGCACTGTCATCAGTATAGGGCTCAACGCTACGGACAACGACAGACAAAAAACTAGCCTCTTTTCACGATGAATTTCATGGCCTTCGATCTGACACAGTCAATCAGATGACATCAGAAGCAACATTTGTAGAACTAATTATATCTCTTTCTCTCACAGAAAGTTTTCAAAAGTTTAGATTTTTTTATTTGAAGAAGAGGCCTGCCATCAATTATAAGAGATAACAGACAATTTTCTGTCAGAACTAATAAAGCATTAAATTCTATTGACTGGAACGATGTAACATCAAATGCACACACAAACACACACACACATATTGAAAAAATAAAGGGGAAACTTAACCCTACATTCCCCAAAGCTGCATAGTGGAGAGGAATTCGTTAACAGAAGAACCAGATGAAAAATCAACAAGAAGACAGATTTTTGAATCCGTACTAACTTATGTTTCTAATAATCTAAGAAATATAAATCCCTTAAAATAAATAAAATGGTTTAAAATTCGTCAATTAAAATGATCAAAAACTTTATAAAAGTTTAAAAAAAGCTTTAAAAACACTTAATTTTTTAAAGTTGTGAAACAATGGCTTTTCACAAACTGACTTTTTACTTTCAAAATCAACTTAATAATTTAACCTGGAAGGAAAACATTAACTCTACTTTTATACTTTTACTGTCTCTAAAACAATTTTAAGAAGAGCCATTGTGTAATTAAAATAAATTAAAACATTTAAAAACAGTAGATCTAAGATTTTTAAAAGTATATACAAACAATTAATTTCGTTTGTAAATATTTGTTCATGCAATATGTCAGCTTAGTAAGAAATTATAACAGAAACACATAAAAATATAAAGCTTTCGTTTTTTCAAAAAAATTTTATTTTGTAAATTAAATTAAAATAATATCTTAATTACAAATTAAGGCACATTCTTAATTATCAACTAACTTAAAATATATGTATATTCATGAATTTTTTCCAATTATTTAATGACATTGAAATGAATTAATTTGAATAAATTTACATTATGATAATTCAAGAAACATTTCATTTAAAAAAAGGGGAGAAATAAATTATTAAATATTGTGTCAATATATGATTGTCACTCTTGATTAATCTAATTAATTGTAAAAAGTTAAAAATAAACTAAAGAAAAAGCATTATTTTTACTATCAAAATTTTTACCATTTTCATAAAAATTTTAATTTAATATTTATTTATACAGCCAAAATACAAATATGAAAACGAAATACTTTCTTAAGACTCTTTATAAAACTAGAATAAAATATTAAATTTGTTTTAACATTAAAAAGGACTTTACTTTTTGATATTTATAATAAAACTCAATATTCAAAACAATATAACAGTTTTCATTAATATTCAATTTTATCATTTATAGACAGAATTAAATTTATTTTTCAACACACTTTTACGCAAATTAATATAAAGAAAAACACAAAATCGTTTAATGATTAATAATTCAAATATTCTTCAGAAAAATGACTTTTTCTAATATAAAAAGCTACAAGAGAGGAATTTTTACCATTATTAGCGTTGGAGTTAACACACTTCAGCTCACTATATCTATATAGATTCTGCTGAATTGAGAATCTGTAAATGTCGACCACCCTATGAGATTTTTGAGTGAAAACTGTTAAAATGTTTGTTAAAATAGCCTCCAACGAAGATGAGCCTCCTTTTTCAACGAATAAAAATATAGTTTAATTAAAAAAATGGTGCATTATTCTTGTTCTTTCTTGATTTTTATTGTTCGTATAAAAACATCTAATGTTCCAGAACATCTTTCAAGGCGAATTCTGTAGTAAAATTATTTAAATAAGAATTCGTTTCAGAAGGATCTTTTAAATATCAGATGGCAAGATTAAGCAATTACAACCGTATATTATATTTTGTTTCATTTCGAATAAACACATCATGAAGTTCATCTATTTCTAAAAATTTATTTATATTATAAAAGAAAGTTTATAAATAATGTATACGTGCCGCTAAAACTCAAAAAACGAATCGCGATACGATCAAGTTATATAGTGCAGTAGCCCTCTTTTCCCTATCCATGACGAAAGGTTCCTGTTTTTACCTGAATCGAATCCAAGGGGCATTGCAAGGGCTTAAAAGGTGTAAAAAAATAATTTCTGTTTTTGAACTGTTAAATCTACATACGAAATTTTGTAGGCACTTTTATTCATAGAGTAAATATCCTCTATAAAAAAAGATTTACAAAAATTGGCCAGAAAATGTCGTTGTAAGAGCTTAAGGGGTGTTACAGAAAAATATTTATGTTTTTGAACCATTAGACCTAAAGTCTTGAAATTTTGTTGGAACTTTCATTTGAAGAATAGATCCGCTTCAAAACGGGGTTTGCGAAAATTGACCTCCAAGGAGCGTTGCAAGGTCTTAAGGTATGCTATAGATCAGACATGCCAAACTCATTTGATATCAAGGGCCACATGAGCTATTTTACATTAAGTTGAGGGCCGCATGTTTTCAATGTTCAAAAAATTAATAAAACAGGATTTTTAGGATGATTATATTATGTATTTATAAATACATAATATAATCAGTGTATTAATATATCAATATTTATAAATACATAATAACTCAGTGTATTATATATTATACATACATACAATCGTTTAATATTTCATTTTATTTTTTTAAACTATACATATTTTATATTGTTTTATAAAAAAACAAAAAAAGTTATTATACGAAATAGAATTTAATGTTAAGTTTAGAAGATATTTGACATCGTTTTTTTTTTCTCAAAGCAAGTCATCAAAATTTGGTTGAACATATTGAGTTGATGTAATTTTTAAAAAAATGATGATAAATGTTTATCATTTAATCTCGACCCCGTTCTGATTTTTTTTATTACTTTTCATTAAAGAAAATGGTTGCTTGCATAAATAAGTGTTTCCGAACATAGCCATTATATGCGTAACAAATGATAACATTTTAAGAAACCGATCTACAGATGAATATGTATAAATATCTAGACATATTACTTTGAAACTTTTTGCTTCGGCAAAGAATCAAAATAGATTTCAATTAACTCCATTTGTAACTTTTCATCAACAATTACAATATCAATAGATAGAGATGAAATTAAAAAACGAAATTGTAATTCAAAATTTTTAAAATCAGAAAATATTCGATTGAATTCCATTTCTAATAATTTAATTTAATATTCTGTAAATTTTAATTTAAATCATTTAATCAATAGATTTTTTTTAAAAAAAACTTTCAAAGTGAGACAAGTTTTCTCTTTCTATTTGTAATAATTTGTCAGTAAAAATTTTTGTTCGAAAGCGTTAATATTATCAAATAGCATCCGTAGCAAACGGATTTTTGCCTTGAAGCTTAAGTTAAGTTGACTTGTAATATCAACTGAGAAAGTCAAGTGCTTTACGCAATGTTCATCTTTCAATTCACTTTCATCATCATTTAATCATCTTTTGCACTTTCATAATTGTTTTTTCTTGTTTCCAAGAAAATAATGATTTCATCCAACAATTTAAGAAATCGTTTTAACCCTTATTGTTCAAAATCCATCGAACTTTCATGTAATATGGTTGATTGATAAATTACCATTCTAAATCTTCCAGAAATGAAGCAAATCGACGATGCCAAATCTACATGCTCGAATAAAGTTTCAATTTTACTGACGATTTTAAAACATGTCCAGTATATCCAAGTACAATACTTGCTAAGTGATAATACGATGAAAATGTTCAAAATTGTACTATTACCATGTTGTTTGCTTGTTTCTTTTAATCTTGCAACTGCTTTAGTAATACTAGTCATGGTAAATGTTCTATCAGTTGCAAGACACAAAGCAACTTTTTCAAGGATAACTTACACTTCATCAAGATTTCTAAAAGTGCATCAAAAGCATGTATTATGCATAATACATGACTATAAATCTCCACTATTTCATCATCTCTGCTGGTTACAGAATTTCAACTTTAAATTACACTTGAAATTTTTTTTTACTTGTGCTGGACATAATACCGTTTTATATTCGAATTTAATCCACCACCTTCTAAGTCGCACCCCAAATTCTCAAAAGGTTATTGTGAAAAATGAAATATAATGTAAAATGGTTTATCGATATCAAATTTTACGAAATCAAAATAAATTTAAAATGAGATCTAATAACGCGTGAATTATTTGTTATTTTATCAGCATTACAAATTTTTAATTACGGGAACTCATAATTTCTATAAATACCCCATCCAACAAATTTCTTTCCCTTCGATTCTAAGCCGCATCCCATTTTCTGTAGCATTAACACTGGAAAAAAAAGTGCGGCTTAAATTCGAGTAAATGCGGTAATTCCTCCGGTTTAATTAAGCATTCACTAATATATTCTTCTTCAGTAAATGGTTTCGACCTGCTTGCGATTAAAAGAAATAATATACAGTTTTTATTGCAGTTGTATAGTCTTCAACAAATTTAGGTGGCCGCTGTAACCTAGTGGTCAAGGTAACGGACTCAAGTCATGAGTTCCGGTCTAAGACCGCTGAAGATCTTAAATACAGAGGGGGCCGATGCATGTTTATTTGTCGAGGTTAAAACGTCCAACAGTGGTGCGGTGTGGAAGACAGGAGAGGGGGGTGACAGCTCAGGTATCGTACTCGTCACTTAACCATGGTTCAAAATTACGAGGTCCGTGCCAAACGCCCTCGAGCAGCTGAATAGTTCGTTGTTAATATTCGCTCACTCACTTCGTCAACAAATTTAGTGAATACATTTTTTTTTTTCATTTTTAAATTGATTTCATTTCGGACAACTCGTCTTCTCAAAGTTTTACAACATGTTGGTCATAGTTTGTTTTCTGATTTCTGTTCATGTGCCTTTTAAAATTATATTCCTTTGCGACTGAATTACAGTTTTTACAGTTCAGGCACAATATTTTATTCTTATTATGGGCATAAAAATATTGCAGTTCCCATTTTTCTTGAAAATTACGATGTTCCTTTCTTACTCTGTTCTTGAAGTTTCATTATATTTTTATTAAAAAACTTTTTATTTTATTATGAATAAAAACCAAAATACACTTTCATTCACAAACGATTGCGCAAACACTGCACTTTGACTTGGTCATCTTGGGGTTTTTAATTTTAAAAAAAAAAAATCTTCAATGGCCTTTGACGCTATGCTATTCGCCTCTTACTGATTGGACACTTCAAAGAGAAAAAAAAGTCGCACACGATGAATCGTAGCGTAAATAATATGCAAAAGTGCATTTAAGAATTAGTTTATTATATAGTAAAATTAAATGAAAAAATTTCAATAAAATATTAAAAATAATTTTCATTTAAAGGCTATTTCTATAATTAAACAGGATTAGTTAAAAAACAAGAATAGATAACAGGTTAATATGTTGTAAATTTTTTTTAAAAAGTTTATCGGAAAAAAAGTTTAAAATAAAAAAAAAACCTTAAATATTGACAGTTAAAATTTTGTAAAATGTCTCCGCGGGCCGCAACCTAGGTATTGGCGGGCCGCGTGTTTGACATGCCTGCTATCGATAAACAATCCTGTTTTTGAACTATTAGACCTACAGACTTGAAATTTTGCAGTCGCGTTCTTTTCATGGAGTAGAGATCCTATACAAAAAGAGGTTTGCAAAAATTTACCCCATAGAGTTGTTAATGATAAATAAGTGCACTCATTACAAAAATATTCCACATTTTTGTTTAAATTTTTTAGAACTGGGTTTTACTCTACTTACACAATTTAGCTATTATGTCAAAAATAGTATTTTTATTAGCTAGAAAAATAGAAAACCCTATATTTTTTGTAAAACTTTACTCATAAAATTATATTTACTTGTTTGATGTTTCAGGACATATTTATTAAATAGGTCAATTCATACTTTTTTTTCTGTAAATGAACTGGTATCTAACCTTTTAAAGCTATTATTTTGAACTCGATTCAGTGTTAAAGTTAAAATTCAAATAAATAATTAATAAAATTTCCTTGCATGAAATTTTAAAAAAAGTCAGGTTAAGAAAATAATTTTATCAAATGCTTAAAAATTAAAAGGAAGCTGTACGATTATAATAAAAAAAAGTATTCCATATAACAGTCTTTTGACATGTAACCTCTGTATATGTCTTACCGGTAAAGTATGAAATCCTCCATTCTTTAGAATGCCTAGGCATTGTATAGAATACCTAAAACTAGCCGGCTATGTATGAAAAGATTCTTATTTCACTCCATTGCATAGGCAATCCATAGAATGCTTAATGAGAAGGCGGGAAAGTATGAAATACATCTCCAGTTAATTTCAAATATTGCATTAAAAGCATTTGTTTGTTGCTCTGTTATTAAAATATTAACTAAATTTTGTTTTAATTAATTTAAATTTGTTTCTTATAAGTTTTAAACACAATACTTCTCTACAGTTAGAAACATAAAACTTTTTAAGTAGTTAGTGCTGTACCAGCAGTCAAATAGCATTTTAATTGATAAATTTGAAAAAACCCGATATTAGGCAAGAAAGAGTCTACCCCAAACTCCGAAAAACATGTCTATAAGGCAAAAGAGTTTGCGAACCTCTGCCCTGCTGTGTGGTACGCTGAATCACATTGGTAGATTGGTTTGACACGCCACACCTAAAATGTTGCCAACCCCTGGTCTATAGACATGAAACAACTATTCGACGACGAGCTGCCCAAATGTCGAGGTGATGCTGTAAAATTTTTTTTTCTTGACTGAAATTACGCACTAGAAGTTAATAACTGATATAAAAAATGCCAAAGTAACTACTAAGAAGAAGTGCAGGGATTATTCGTTGCTGAAATAGCTATGATGTGATGTTTGTGAAAAATAAAAGTAAACTCATTTAACCTGTTAAAGAAGGCGTTACTACATACAAAACATGGTCACCCAGGTCCACGGATCAAATGGTATTGGAAAACTAGAGGAGCATGAAATTATTTCCATTTTATTCACTGGGGTGTATTTCTCTCGTGTTTGAGTGAGATATTCCACGGAAAAATCACTTTATATTCATTTTTGGGGGGCAACTGAATTTTGTATTCTGAAGGCATGTTTAAATGCATTTAAATTATTAAATCAAAACAATTTAAAATATAAGTAATCAAAGTCCCAACATTAGCGGGCCGTGGTAAAATTATCAAATGTTGACCGGTCCGGAAGGTAAAAAGATTGGGAAGCACTGTTATACAGTATTACGTCACGAATTCTGAGGATGTCATAGAATTCTGAAAGAACTTTCAACCAAATACAAAAATATTGCACGTTATGCTGTTAAACTGTGCATCCACCTTCTTGTACCTTGCTAGAAAAAACAGAAAATTATCTAAACAAAGGTATTGTTGTGAAACATGTAATTTTTTTCAAAAGGCCAATATATTGGCACTTGTAAAGAGGGGGAAAGATGGTTTCTATCGACTTGGAACATCTGAAGGAATTTCAAAACAATTATATGCGAAATAACAATTTACTTTGTTCCCTAAGAACTTGCTAAAAGTTGAACATATTCCTGACCATGAAATTCATCTCCTGTCAGTTGCAATTGCTCAGTCCAATAGAAGCGGGCAAGGACTTATCAAATGTATGTGTAAAACAAAGTACCAACATAAGAATTGTCTTTGTGTGAAAAATGTACTGAAATATAATTCAAAATTACTTTCAAGCTTACCATATTTCAACACATAAACACAATTAAGTTAATTTTAATTTCTTGGTTTTTTTTTTCATATGAAAATTTTGTTTGCCTTAATAAGGAAGACATAAGTTTTGTTTCGTAAAACTTTCATTTTCCTGTACGTATTTAAATAATTTTTTTTAATATCTCTCAGTATTTTGTCAGAATAAAATTTTTTAGGAATGTTCATCATAGATATAATAGCCTTATAAAGACCTTTTTTTCATACTTTGCCTAAATAGTTGTGGTCATTCTATAGAATCCATAGACAAAGTATGCAATAAATGTCATATTTCATACTGTATTTCAGGCATTTTATACAATGTCTAGGCATTTCATACTTTACCGGTAACAAATGCATTAAATAAAGCAGTTTTGTGCTCAAAATGCTGCATAAAGCTAACCTTTTAATTTTTTTAAATGAAAGTTTAAAAATTTGTTAAGGATTTAAAAATTTATTAAGGATTTTTAAATGCCACCCTCCTAAAATAATTGACTTAAAAATTTGTTAAGGGATTTAAAAATTTATTAAGGGATTTTTAAATGCCACCCTCCTAAAATAATTGACGTACGCACATGGACCTTGATTTAGAACTACATCGAACTAGGCATAGCAAAAGTTAGTATGGGTTTTAAACTGGTATAATTAATATTCGAAATTCTTATTGAAAATTACTTGTAAAAATTCTAAGTTCAACTATTTCATTTAGTTGAAAAAGTATTGCTTTGATTCAAAAATTCATGCCAACTTTTGTTGCATTTACTAATAGCAATCGTTAAAAAAAATATTTCGCAGAATACGGAAAAAAAGTCTTAGCATTTTAAATGAAGATAAAATAGTTATTTTTTCATCTGTTATAAGTCAGTTGAAAGTTTTTATTTACAATTGGAATGTGAATGAAAAGGATAAAGTTGTCATAACTGGATTTTTCTTAACTTAAAACTTACGAATTTTGTGATATTATAGAAAATGATATGAAAAACAAGTATTATAAAAAATATTTAAGTCAATTCCTACTTAGGACAATAAAGAAAAATTTTATTTTAGTTACTTTTTATTCAATAGTTACAATTAATATAAATATGTATACGAGGGTAACTCTGAAATTTTTGAGACACACAGACGATAAGTTACCAAAAAAAGTAAAAGTTTAATTTGAAAATACAAAGTATTTTAACACAGAAAACAACTTCTTACTGGCTTGCTTCAAGTTGTTTAGCGCAGAATAAATTTTAGACCGAAAAGAAAATGGAGTTGATTCGAGAACATTATCGTGCTGTGATTTTCTATGATTTTAAAGCTGGCTTTAATCAAGAAGAACGCTTTCAACTGCTGCAATTAGCATTTAGTGATGAATCTTCACGTCGTGATACTGTATTCAGATGGTTTAAAGAATTTTGCAGTGGTTGCAATTCTCTTCAGGATGAAGAACACACAGGAAGGCTGCGGTCGGCAGCAATCCCTGATAATGTGTCTACCATACGAAAAATGTTAATGGATGATAATCGCTGTACCCACCAAATGATACGGAAGGAACTTAACATTGGATCCACAGCCATACCCAAAATTATTCAAGAAGAATTTACATATGAAAAAAGTATCTCCCCGTTGGGTTCCCCAGAATCTAACTGAGCACGAAAAAGAGGAGCGTGTCAGAACCAGTAAAAAAACCTTTTAACTGCTGTATGATGGTGGCCATCGCCTCATTTCTAAAACTGCAACGGGTGATGAAGCGTGCATACCATTTTTTGTCGTTCCAACACGTCAAGAAAGTAAAATATGGATCTTTGAAAATGATTCCACTCCAACAAGGATGACAAGAGAACGAACAATGAAAAAAGTAATGCATGCTGTTTTCTTCATAAGTACGGGATTGATCAAAGCCATTAAGTTGGAAGGACAGAAGGCACTAAAAGTAAACTGGTATACCACTAAATGTCTTCCAGAAATTCTCCAAGAAGTTATTGTTAGAGGACTAACGCTTCACCATGGCAATGCATCTTCTCATACTGCCGGGTTAACAGTTGAGTTTCTTAAACAAAAACAAATTAAAGTGATGGAACATCCACCTTTTTCTCCGATCTAGCTATGTGTGACTTAAGGCTATTTTTTAATCTAAAAAAGAACTTACGAGGGCGTAGTTTTCATTTATAAGAAGAAATTGATGTGGCTTTAAATGCATTTTTTTCATCAATTCCAAGAAACGAATGGTTTGAGGCATTTAATCAATAGAAAATTCGTCTACAAAAGTGCATTGATGCTGGAGAAGGCTACTTTGAAGACTCCTAAAATTTTGTAAGTATAACTTTAAAAACATAGGAGTACCTCAAAAATTTCAGATTAACCCTGGTATACATATGACAGAATCACAATATTAAGTGAGAAAATATAGCAAGAGATTTTCCTTGCAATTTTCCATTTTCCTTTCTGTATATTGGACTATTTTTTTGTTTGTTACTATTTATTCATTAATTAAATTTGTTGTTGTTTCTTATGCCACCTGATCCCGACTGCGTCAGTTTCAGGGCCAAGATATTCATCATGGCCGCTAGATGTACGCCAATCATTCGCCATAGCCTTGAGCACCATTCAGGTGGCAGTACGATTTAGCTCAGTTCCACTCCAATTTTGAGGAAGAACACCCCGGGGAAGGGTCTAGGGCCTCCCACCTCTCTTCCACCAACCTCCAGAGAGGACTTGCGGCGAGATGGCTATTTAAAGTACCCCCATGCCGCAAAGGCACTATACATTTACAAACATCCATGTCTTTTCCGGGATTCGAACCCAGGCCCAACGGCACAGCAGTCAGCGTTGCTCTAACCACTATACCGGATGGGGGACTTTAATTAAATTTAATTATTCTATTAAAATAGTATAGTAAAAAAGATATCACAGACTCAGAAATTAAGCTCTCCCAGGTGGGATTCGAACCCACAACCTTTGAAATAGAAGTTCAAAGCGCTATCCATTGCACTACAAGTACACAACGAACGCATTTCCTTTCTATATATGCTGTTATACTATTATTTTTGTTTCTTAATTTTTTCATTTTTTTAATTTAATTAACGAATTAATATTTAAAAAAACAATATTAACATCAAGTGCAATTCACTACAAGTTTAAAAAAAATGTATTTGAACTTCAATGAAAGAATAGAAAGTATTTCATTAACTATTGAAAATTTGAACAAGATATATAAATATATAATATATAGAGGAGAGAGATGTGTGTGTGTGTGTGTGTGTGTGTGTGTGTGTGTGTGTGTGTGTGTGTGTGTGAACTAATATTAGGCATTTAATAATTTTGCGTAAAAATTTTATTTCAATTTTTGACCAAATATTCTCAATTCAATCGTCCTTGTTGTTGTTGTTGTGTCCTTCCCGCAGAGAAGGAATGAAAGTTGCCATTGCCTGTGAGACAGGTTGGACTTCTTAACGATAGATGGTGACACCACCTATCTCCCCCTCCACAATTTTGGCACGGAACTGAAGGGGAGGGAAATATTCTCCAGCCCCCTGCACTCGTGGTTTCTGCTGCGACCGCCCACAAGACTTTCAGACCCACTGATTTAACGAGCACGTACTCCCTCTATACTCGGTGGTATTTAGGGCATCGGGCATCGAACCCAGGCCCTCGGGTCTGGAGTCCGATGCTCTAACCACTAGGCTACCCACGGCCCTCAATCGTCCTTAAAAATATTATTCGAAGGTTTTTCATAAAAATAAGATTTATTATCCATCTCACCTTTGTAGAAGAAAGAAAGATTGTACATCAAATGATGACGATGATGCACATTTTATTCTCGAAGAAATGCATGCAATTTACATCAAAAATTGTGATTGAGTAATTGCCACGAAATTTAATAATACGGTTAATTATTTAAAAATATGTTTGAAACTATAAAATTGGAAGTCTGATCAGAACAATTTGCAATGATATACACTGTGGAGCCAAAACATTATGAAAATGCCACACTTTTTAAAGAACTCTTCTAAATGACGTAAATGTTAAGTTATTAATTTAAAATGTTTATCTGCTGCTGGAGAAGGTAAGGAATCCTTCTTGTACTTACTTTTGCAAGCCACGTGAAAGGCTGTTGATTTGAGCGAATTGGATAAAAGGCAGATTGTAATGGCCCAAAGACCCGGAAGGAGTATCTCCGTAACTTGATTACGATGGGCCATTATAAGTAAATATGCAAAGTTCATACCAGACTGTAAAACCAACAGTAGATGACAATCTGTAGGACATCCTTGCTTTATCAAATCAATCGTGTGGTAAATCGTGTGGTAAAAATCAAAATCGTTGCCTAACAAGGTCTCAGCTGTCAGCACATTTTAATGCAAATCCAAATGCAAGTGTTTCGGAATACACAGTTCAGCGAACCTATTGGATGTAGAACTGCATAGAAAGTGACTCACTAGCGCACCTCAGTTGACTAAGCGTCGTTGTCACCGACAACTACAAAGGGTTTGGAAATATTGAGACTGGACCATGGATAACTGAGAGTAGACTGGTAAATTGAATAACGATTTCTCCTTCCTCTCGTCGATGACTATGACAGGATGCTGTGGTAGGCCTGGGGTCAAGGTATCGGATCGTGGTTGGCATGTCATCAGTTCGATCCCAGTAGCATTGAAAACCCGCCGTGTAGGGAGCGATGCACATTAAATCTGTCGAGAGGTCTCACGTCCTCCCGTTGGTGTGGTAGTTAGAAGAGGAGAGGTGCCAGATCAGGTGTCTTCCTCGTCACTTGACCATAGTTCAAAATTACGAGGTCCGTTGCCAAAAGCCCTCGTGTAGCTGAACAGTGCGACGTTAATATCACTCACTCACTTACTGTGACAGGATGCGCCGTTATCAAGGCAAAAAGTTGCACTCTCCCATCTTACACAGGCTGATGTTAGCAGTATTATGCATTGGGAGACATATTTATGGGTGGCTCTGCGATAGTTTTGGTACAAAATAAAATAAAACTTTGGATTATCTAAACATAACTATACTGATGAGTTGCGTCCTTAAATGGTGTCGGTATTCCCACCTGGAAAAAAATCTTCAAGTAGGACAACGCCCTTTGTCCCAAGCTTAGAATTATGTTTAAGTGGTTCAAGGAGCATAATGGTAAATCCCAATTAATGTCTTAGCCACCTAAGTCACCAAATTTTAATCTGATAGAGCAAATATGGGCTTTCATAAAAAGGCAGCTCAGAGATCAAACATTTCCATGTTGAAATATCTCGATTTCGCGAGACCACTACTTTAACATTTAGCACAACCTTCCTTCAGTGATCTAAAAAGAACTTATGATATCTACGCCAAGGAGAGTTGCAGCTGTTTCGCAGGCCATAGGTGGTGCCACACATTATTGAGTTTTTATTGCTCATAATTTTAAAAACTATACTTCATAATTTTTGTCAGCTTGTGTTTGCACATCAAAATCGATTTTCAAACAACTTAATGAACAGAAATTAGTCAGTAAAATGATTATTTTGACTTTATTTAAGCTATCCTTTTTTCGAGATATACTTTAGGAAAGTTAATAATTCCCAATGCAGCTCAATAATTGTATTGAAACAATCCAAATATTTCAAAAAACCTAACAAAATAATTGCGTTGCACGAATTATTATTAAATTGGAGTGATATGGGGCTCTATATAACGCAGTTTCGTGTCAGAATTTTTAATATAAATTTAGGTAAAAAAAAATCATAGAAAATGTTTGTAAATAAAGTCATGGTCTTAGAGTTTTCGTTTTAAAACTATTTTGTATGACAAATCCAATTTTTTAAAAAAAGTAATTTCTTTCCCTTAATAATACTAGTTTTTTCTTATTTATCTGACAGATAAGTTATGCCATTAGCATTACAAACAGAGGCCATTAAATATATTACAAATAAGAAAAATCATTCAATACAGCATAGTTTTTAATAATAAGTGTTTTACTTCCATTATATAGAAGGGAGCTGTTGCGAAACTTTTTAAGTAACATAACCAATTGTTAGCTTAAGAGAGAATCCTCACGAGTAAGCCCTCTACCAAATGTTGTAAATAAAACCAGTCCTTGAGCTTATAAAATATTTTATGTTCAAAATGCTGGCTAGACTTTCAAAAATGAATATAGAAATTTAAAAAAAATTGGCTTATATTTTTTTTCTATCCAAATTGGCAAGATTCTAAGCTTTCGGTTGTTAATAATTTCTTTGAGGACTAGAAATATTTTTCATGTGAGAAATGAATTCTTCACTTCCCTATGTAGAGCCAAAAGCAAAAACCAGAGTACTTGCAATTTTCTCTCTCATCAATTATGAGTAAATCTCTCTCCAGCAATGACTTTAAATAATTTACAAGATAGATGTACATTTATCTATAGAGTTATTTTCTCGATTTTTCTTAATTCCATCCGTCTAAAATTCTGAAGATAACTTGTCAAATATCTGCGAATATAAATCTATCAACTTCCATCCATTTAAACAATTTCAATTTTGTAGAATACTGCAGAATTCTACAGATTCCTAATTTGGCACGCGGGTCATAGGTTGACAACCCTAGGTTTAAATAATTATTCGTATTTAGCAAATGAGGACTGTAAGAGTTAATTTAACACTCAGCATCTGGAATGTTCACTTTTTAATAAAAATGAACATTCCAGATGTTCATAAATTAAATGATAAAAGTTGATTTATTAAAAATTTATTTATTTCCTTTTTCCGAGTTATCCATACGTTTAATTAATTAAATTATAATTAAATTTTATTAATACGTTTAATTTATTCATTAAAGTTCATTTATATATTGGAATTCAGTGAGTTAAAGATGAAAATGCAACACGTGGAGGTGCTTAAATTATTGTTGCTTGTTTTTTTTTTTTGAATTTTTTGGAAATATATACTCGTTGGGTAGATGAATGGAGATCATAACTCTACCAGGCTCTAAGCTCCAATGGGGATCATCAGACTAATTGCGAGACGCTTTGTTATTGCCCAGTAGAAAAAAGGATTTGAAAAATAAAAAAAAATTAATATTTGAAAATTAAGAAATATTTTTAAAAATTATATATACGCAGTAAGTAAAGAATATATAATAACTGCGTATAAGGAGTCTAAAAATATAGACTAGCTTAGAAGTGGAGATCTGGTTGGTGGAAGATGCGAGACCTTGCCAATTCAATTGCTGTAAATTAAAGCTAAGATGGATTACATAGTGAGAAAGTCGAGTGCTTGAAAGCAAGCGATCTGATAGTCAAAAACAGCCATAAAACTGACATACTTTCTTACATCGATTGAGAGCCGACCATTTAGTGATCTGCATAGGTTGTCAAGAAGATAGAACTCTCTATTTCTCTTTCTGGTTGATAAGAGTTTTAAAAAAAATTATGAAAAATTGTAAGTATAAAACATTTAAAAAAATGAAAATATATAAGAATTAAGAGAAGCTAGGATCCATTAATATATTTCAAGGTCTGACAAAAGTTGGATCGGGGTTATACTTTTCAATACAAATGACTGTGCAAATTTTAGAATTATCAACTTTATCAAAGAATTTTGATGAGATTTTCCTGATAATTTGTCTATTAGTAGGAATTCTGTTCGCTGTTCTGATATTTTTATTTCTCGTGAACCAGCGAGCATTTCATTTAATATTTAATAAAGTTTTGATTAAATCTAAATATTATGGAAATATTTTGAAAGGTATCTAGGAGTGAGAGTAAATATCTACACCGCATTATTCAGATACTCCTGGGCTTTTGACAACGGACCTGGTAAATCTGAACCATGGTCAAGTGACAAGGACAACACCTAAGTTGTGTGTGACACCCGCTCTCCTAGCTTCCAAACCACACCAACGGGAAGGTATCTAGGAGATTAATATGAGATTATATTACCTGTCCCCGGATGGGGGAGCCATGATTCAATTCTAGACTGAGGTTTAGAAAATAGATAAGAATCTCGTTTTCACTACTTAATGTAGATTTTCTAGAAATTAAGAGACATAATCTTATATGTGTAATGTGATGCTTGAAAGCTTTAGAAAATACTTCAAAACGCACTTAACACAACACGAATTTTAAGGAAAATTTACAACTGCATTCATAATAGAGCAAAGTTATCAATTTAATATACACGAGAAAATTTATATAGAGCAAATGTGACTGTAACAACAATTATTTTGTTTCATTTTGACATAAAAGTATTGGGTTCATAGCAAAAAGGAAAGACAAGGATTCTACTTTTATTATTTGTAATTCTATTTTAGTGCATGATTTATTGAAACAACATGTGTATACATTGTTGGGGCACAGAACAGCTGTTTTCACGGGTTTTTTTTAAACTAAACCTTTTATAGGAGTAAGAGAACGTAAAATTACGAAACACGTGATTATTGACAATATTAGTCAATTTCTTTTTTCAGCAGTTTGGCCGTGAAAGTACATAGATCCTGATAACGGAATCATGGCTGGCATATCATAAGTTCGAGCCTAGCGCCACTGAAGACCCACCGTGTAGAGGGGCTGGTGCACGTTAAATTTCTTGTGTGACTCAAATTCCTCCTGTTGGCTTGGTGTTGTAGTTTGGAGAAGGTGAGCCAGCTCAGGTGTCGTCTTCATCACTTTTGACCATGCTTCCAAATTATGTGGTCCGTCGCAATTTGCTCTTTCTGGGTTAGCTTTAGAGTGCGACATAAATATAACTGTCAATCATTCATTAGCAGTTATAGCGCAATGAAGCAAATTATAAAAAGGAATAAAAACATCATTGCTGCTATATATATTGAGAGACATTACTTTGTTCTCCATTACTTCTTATCCACCCATCCTATATACTGGTTAGTTTCGCTAGCTGCTCACAGCTTGGTTTCGAATCCAGTACAAGACATAGATGTTTAAAAGGTATAGTGCCCGCAAGGAAGAAAGGAACACTAATATTCGTTGAGCCACTTCTTTTGAGAGATTGGTGGAACGGGAAGAGGTGTGGGAAGCCAATGACCAACTACAGGGATTTCCGAAATAAAATTGAGTTTAATTCGAGTCGAGTTTGAGTCGTGCTGTCACCTGAATGGTGCTCAAAGCTGCGGCTAACAACAGACGTAAAACTAGCCTCTTGCCACGAGGAATTTCGTGGCCCTCGATCTAACATTGTCATTCAGGTGGCATCAGAAACAACACATTTTTAACTTATTCTATCTCTTTCCACCACAGAATTTTTTCAAAATTTCGGATGTTTTATTTGATGAATTTTTTGGCCTGTCATCCATTATAATATATAAGAAAAAACACTTTGTAAGAACTAAAAAAGCAGTAAGTTCTTCTGACTGGAACGTTGTAACGCCAAATGCACAGATTTAAAAAATAAAGAGGAAGTTAATGCCCAGCAATATTGCATGGTAGGGTGAGAGAAAATATTAACGTCGCACTGATTAGCAACACGAGGGCTTTTGGGGACGGTTCGCGTAATTTTGAACCATGGTCAAGTGACGCGGATGACACCTGAGCTGGCCCCTCCCTCTCCTAACTACCACACCACACCAACGGGAGGACGTTTGAGCTCTCGACAGATTTAACGTGCATCGCTCCCCTACACGGCGGATCTTCAGTGGTACTAGGATCAAACCCATGACATGCTGGCCAAGATCCGATGCCTAGACCACTCGGCCACAGCGGCCGCATTGCATGGTAGGAAGAATTTCGTTAAAAGAAGAACCAGATGAAAAACAACAATAGAACAGATTTTAAAATCCATTCTATCTCAACGGTTCTTCTTAACGACATTTGTTCCCAATAATCTAAGAAATTTCAATCCCTTAAAACGATTAAAATATTTTAAGAACGGAACATTTTATAAAAGTTTTAAAAGGCTTCGAAAATTCTTATGTTTTTAAAACTGTGAGACAATGACCGGTAAGATTTACTTTTTACATTTAGAATCAACTCTTATTTAATAATATAAACCAAAATTAAAACATAAATTATTTTTATTTTATTAATAACTCCAATTTTTTTTTTTTAAAAAAGGGCCTGTTTGCCTTAAAATAATTTAAAACATACAAAAAGAGTAGATCTAAGATTTTTTAAAAATGCAGGAACAATTAATTTCTATTTGTATATATTTGTTTATGCAGTATGTCAAATTAGTAGGCACTTATAACAGAAATACATAAGATTATAAAGCTTTCGTTTTTGAAATAATTTCGATTAAAATAATATCATACTTTTAAAAATAAGATGCATTCTTAATATTAAACTAATTTAAGATACAAATATATTCCAGTTATTTCATAACATTGAAATAATTTAATTTGAATAAATTTATATTAAGATAATTAAATTTAAGAGACATTTTCTTTATAATAGGGGGGAAATAAATGATTAAGTATTGAGTCATATTACATTATTGTCACTCTTAATTGTTCTACATTGTTGTATAAAATAAAAAAAAATTCACAGAAAAAAGCATTATTTTTATTGCAAATAATTTACCCATTTTCGTAAAATTTATAATGTCATAGAATTTACTTATACAGTCAAAATAAAAATAAGTAAGCCGAAGTATTTTCGCGTAAGACTTTCCCTTTATAAAATTAGAATAAAATATTAAACAAGATTTTATGTTAAAAAGGACCTTACATTTAGTATTCCAAAATAAAACTCAATATTTAAAACAGTTACAGTTATCATTAATATTCAATTTTATTATTTATAGACAGATTTCACATTTATTTTTTACACACACACACAACAGACACTTACCCTATTTTATATAAAGAATAAGACAAAATTGGTTAATGAATAATTTTATTCAAATTTACTTCAGAAAAATTAATTTTTATTACATAAAAAGGCAATGAGAAAAATATTCTTACCATTATTGTCGCGTTGGTGTTGACAAACTGTAGCTGACTGTAATGATATAGATTCTGCTGGATTGATGAACCGCAAATGTCGATTACTCTGTGTCAATTTTTAGTGAAAAATTTTAAAAAGTTGGTTCCAAAAGCCTCGAACGAACATGAACCTTCTTTTTGAACAAATTAAAAAGCATTCTAATTAAAAAAAAATGTTACATTATTTTTTTTGTTTTTTTTTTTTTTTTTTGCGTTCTTGGTTTTTATTGTTCGTATACGAACATCTGTTGTTCCATAACATCTTTCAAGATGAAATTTGTACTAAAATTGTCTAAATATGAATTATTTCATTTTAAATGTTAGACTACAATAGAGGGCTTACAAAATGGGTCCCCCAAGGGGCGTAGCGAGGGCTTAAGAAGTGTTAAAGATAAATATATTCTGGTTTTTTAACTACTAGACCTACAGACATGAAATTTTGTAGGCATTTTCCTTCCATGGACAAGATATCCGCTATAAAATAGGGTTTGTGAAAATTGAACTCAGGAGGGCTTTGCGAGGGCTTAAGGGGCACGTTATGTTTAAATAATAAGTGCACTCATTAAAAAAACTTTTTAAATATTTCTATAATTTTTTTGTATAGGGCATTTTATTCTCCTTACATCTCAGCTATTATGTCAAGAATAATAAAAAATTAACCGGTTATAATAGCAAGATATAAATATATTTTTTAAAACTTTAATCATGAAACTTTTATACATTTGTTTGATGTTCCAGGAAATTTTTATTTAAAGGGTCAAAGACTTTTTTTTTAAAATTTAAATGAATTAATTTTTTTTCATGTAAATAAATTGGCATCTACTTTTTTACAGCTTTTATTTTGTGATACACGAGTCAGTATCAAATTGAAAAATCAAAGAAATAAATAAAATGGTTTCCTTGCGTGAGATGTGAAAAAAGTCAGGTTAAGAAATTAATTTTGTTACATGTTTAAAAATTAAGAGGAAGTAGTACGATTTGTTTGAAAAAACTCTAATTTAATGGCCTTCAGAGTTTTTTTGGCACGTAACCTATGTGTACGTATTACATAAAACAAATTTTGTGCTAAAATGGCTACAAAAAGCTAACTATTTAATCTTTTCAAGAAAATTTTAAAGGTAATTCATTGATGCTACTCATCCAACAATAATTGACTTTCATGCATGAAACTTCATTTAGAAATACGTTAAACCATGCATGGCAAAAGTTGGTATGGTGGATATTCGTAAAATACTTTTCTTGTAAATTTTTATTGAAAATTCTTTGAAAAAATGTATAAATTCTATGTTAATTATTTTTTTACAAAATATAAGTATTGCTTTGGTTCAAAAATTCATACAAACTTTTGTTACATGTATTAATAGCAGTAGTTAGAAAAAAAATATATGGCCCAATAGAAAAAAAGTCTTAGCATTTTAAATGAAGATAAACTATTATTTTCTGGTATAAGTCACTTGAAAGAATTTATTTACCTTTGAAAAGTGACGAAAATAACATAAAGGTATTCATAACTGAATTTTCTTAAACTTAGACTTTCTTTCCCCCTTTCTTAAACTTTCTTAAACCCACTCTTGTCAACTGAATTGTACTATGTCTCATTAAAAATATTGCTATAAGTTTTCTCACAAAATAAAGATTTATTGCAACTGTTTCTATGCCACATTCGTAGAAGACAGAAAGATTGGATGTCAGAAACTCGGATGACGATGATGCACATTTTTTCCTGAAGAAGTGCATATCATTTACAACAAAAACTGTGTAAAAAAGTATTTGCTTTAGTAATCGCCCAAAAATATTTTACAACGGTTAAATATAAAAGGTTAAGTTTTAAAATATAATATCGGAAGTCTGCTTAGAACAATTTACTGTCATATACACTGTTGAGCCAAAAAAATATGAACATTTCACCTATTTACAGAACTCGTCTGAATGACGGGGAGGGTGTGCTATAAAGTTAAAATGATGCTTAAAAAATGCTGGAGAAGGTAAGGGATCTTTCTTTTACTCACTTTTGCAAGTGATTAGAAAGGCTAATGATTTAAGCGAATTTAATAGAAGGTAGATCGTAAAGACCCAAAGACCTGGAACGAAATTCTCCGAAACTGTACGTGTGGCAGGTTTCAAACGATGTGGCATCATAAATACACATGCATAGTTGACAAAAGATTGTAAAACCAACAGTAGACGCGCCATTATGTAGGGCATCCACGCTTCATCAAAGATAAAAGACGTCGAAAACTGTGTTTAATACAGATCCAAATTCAAGTGTTTCGGAACACATGCATTAGCGAACACTATTGGATACAACATACATAGGATCGCATACATGCTTGGATACTATGGGCTTCCTGCTTGACCATAGGTATACATGCATAGTTGATAAAAGATCCTAAAAATAACAGTAGACGCAGAGATGCAGGGCATGCACACGTCATCAAAGATAAAAGACGTTGAAGACTGCCTAGCGTGGTAAATCAAAATCGGTGTCTAACAAGGGCTCAGCTGCCAGTTCAATTTAATGCAGATCCAAATGCAAGTGTTTCGGAGCACACACATTAGCGAACACTATTGGATATGGAACTGCACAGTTGGCGTTCCTCTCTTGCGCCTTTGTTGATCAAAAGACGTTGTCAACTACGTCTACAATGGGTTCGGAAACATCTAGTTGAAAAACGATTTCTTATTCCTCACGTTGACGGTCGTGAAAGGATTGGAAGTTTTCCAGGCAAAGAGTTGTTCTTCCCCATCATTTGCTGGCTGGTGTTGACGGCATCATAATATAGGGAACGTTTTCATGCATGAATCTGAAATCCTTCGTTTTTGGTACAAAGTAAATTAAACTGTGGATTATCTAAACATAACTGCTAATTAGTTGCGTCATTAGAAGCGTCTATCTTCCCAAACGGAAAAGGAATCTTCTAGCAAGACAACGGCCTTTTCTCCATGGTTAGAATTACGTTGCAGTGTTTCGAGGAGCAAAATGATTTCCAATTAATGTCTTAGCCACCTAATTCAACAGATTTATATCCGTAAGAGAAAATTTGGGCTTTCATGAAAAGACAGCTTAAAGATCAAACATTTCCATTTTGGAATACCTCGATTTCGCGAGATATTCCAAAGATTTGCTTTGATATTTAGTACAACCTTTCTCCAGTCATCTACCATTAATTTACGGCATCCATGCCAAGAGAATTGCAAATGTTTTGCAGACCAAAAGTGGTGGAACACATTATTGAATAGGTGTTCATAATGTATGCCAGTATGCATTTACATCAAAAAATCGTTTTTCAAATTATGAAAAGACATTAGTAAGTATAGTGAAATGATTAGAGTAATTTTATTTAAACAATCCCCTTCTGATCAGTTACTTAAGAAAAGTTAATAATTCCCAATCCAGCTCAATAATTGTATAGAAAAAGTCCAAGATATTTTAAAAAATCTATCTAAAAAATTCCGTTTTAGGAATTATTATTAAATTTGTTGACTTACTCTGGATTGGTTTGAGGCTCTGCATAAACCATTTTCCTGTTGGAATTTTTAATACAGATTCCAAAAAAATTCATATGAAATATTTGTAAGTAATGCCGTAGTTTTATAGATAATCCCGTAGTTTTATAGACAATCCCGTAGTTTTATAGATTTCACTTTAATACTATTTTATATGACGATTCCAATTAACGTGCAATTTCTTTTCCTTTAATAGTAGTATATTGTTCTTATTTATCACACAAATATATTGTGTTGTTACCTTTACAAACAGAGTCCTTTAAATAGTCTACTAATAAAAAAATTAAATACAGCATAATTTGTAATAATAAGTTACTTGATTTCATATAAAGAGAGAAACTGACTGTCACTGAAACTTTTAATCAGTATTACCCAACGTAAGGTTAAGAGGAAATCTTCATGTGTTTGCCCTCTAAAAAGTTATAAAAAAGTCTTTTTGAGACTATAAAATATTGTAAGTCCAAAAGTTATGGCAACGCTTTCAAAAATGAATATAGAAACATACAAGGATTTTAAATTTTTGTGTTTCATGAAGAGAGGATTTAAAATTATCTATATGAAAAACAAGATTGTACAACGATCATGTTTTGCAACATTCTCGTTTCAAAATGGCTTCACCGAAGAATAAACGCACGTTGAACCATGGTTATCGAATTTAAATTTACAACACATGTACAGCGTAAATTTCGGATTATCTATAAACGAAGTCTACCTTCAAAATCTACAATTTATGAGTGGCATGAAAGAGATTTATGATGATAGGTAATATTTGATCAAAAACAAAATCTGTGGCCTCCGTAGCAAAAGCTGAGATGACTTTAACCGTACAGACTCGATATGTTGCGCGCGCTAAAGGTGCACACATTGAAGTCATGCAATGAAACACTGCAAGAAAAACTTTGGTTTTTTTTTAATGGAACATAAAAAACCGTAAAGGATAACCTTTGATTATTTGTAAGTTAAATTTAAAAGTGCAGCCATATATTTCGGATCGCCGGTATATTTATTTAAATATTTACAATTATCATTCACCGTTTTCTTCTAGTTTTAATTGCGATTAATAAGTGATTTACTTTCATTACAAAGAGGGGAACTGTTACTGAAATTTTCACAGAATATTACCCTATGTTAGCTTAAGAGAGAGTCCTCACGAGTTAGTCCATAAAATATTAGGTGTACAAATATTATGGATACACATTCAAAAATGAGTATAGAAATGAACAAAGATTTTCCTTTACACATTTTTGTGTTCCATAAAGAAGAAATTAAAGTTTCTGTTAATGAAATATGAACAAAATGGTACAATGTTCACGTTTTGCAACATTCTCGTTTCAAAATGGCTTCGCCAAAAATCTAGCTCACTTTGAAGCATGGTTTATCGAATTAAAATCTGCAACACATGTACAGCGTAAACTTCGGATTATCTATAAGCGAAGTCCACCTTCAGGTTCTACAACTTAAAAAAGTAGCATGAAAAATTTACGGCAATAGGTAACGTTTTGTCTAAATCAATATTTAGAATCCTTAGTAGATGCTGAGATGACTTTTCTCGTATAGACTCGACATGTTGCGCGCACGACCAATGGTGCACACATTGAAGTCGTGTAATAAAACATTGCAGGACAAACTTTAGTATTTTTTAATGGAACATAAAAAGCTGTAAGAAAATACCTTCTCATTTATTTGTAATTAAAGTTTTAAAATATGGTCACATATTTTTCGGAGCCCTGGTATTTTTTATTAAAAAATTACAAATTATTCCACAATTTTATTTTTCTAAATCTTCTACGTTCAAGTTACCTCAAAATCTGATGTCCTTAAGAATTAAGATACACTTCTGAGTCTTGATGTTGATCTATTGTAGCCAGTCTTTTTATCGAGATCAGCAGACTTTGAGGGATTCTTTTTTCACTAAATTCACATATTGTTTGATGCTTCCACATGAGGTGCTAAAGTTATTATACCCAATTATGGAGTATCTCCGGATTTTAAAAACTGTGACTATTCCTTCTCATTCTGCACTTCTGTGAAAGTAAACAAAATGCATGGTATCAATCTTGCATTTGTTTTTGGTATGGGAATTATTGGTAAAGGACATTTTGCGGCCAAAACGCTTTGTTCTGCTATCAATGTAGATGTAACTTTTAAGAAAGCATCTGGTCTCCTGGGAAAAAAGCTTGAATTTGCTGCTAGCAATGTAGCATAGAATACAATGAAGGAAGCATCTTTGAAAATAAGAGATAACAAAATTGATGCTGAATTTTCTCAATGTGGTGTGTTGATAGATGGCACATGGCAATGAAAATGATATTCCTCCTTGAATGGATGTGTGTCTGTTATCTCAATAGATACTGGGAAGGTGTTAGACATTGAATTTATGTCAAAAGAGTGTATAGACTTTGCGATTAAAAAAAAAACAAAGAATTAAACACCACTCATAATTGTGCAAAGCATATAAGGTCATTTGGTGCTATGGAACCCATGGGTGTTTATCGTGTTTTCGAATGATCTGTCGAAATGAGAAAGTTACAGTATGCAGATTTTTTTGGCGGTGGGAACTCTAAGGGGTATGCCGCTGTAGTAGATATTTGTGGTTAGAATACCGTAACAAAATATGAGTGTATTGAACACATACAAAAGCGTGCGGAACAAGACTGAGGAAACTGATATCCAAACGAAAAAGCCCAGGAGTTCGAGGAGAAAGTTATTTTTGTTTCATTATTAACTTTTCTATTAGGAGGAAGCATGGCAGTAATTTTTGGTTCAATAAGAAATTTCAGCGATTGATAGATATCTTGAAACATTTCGGTGTGACTGTTGGCGTAAGAACATAGAAAGGTACTTCAGAACTTGATGAAATTCGAAAAACAGTGTCTAAACGACATTCTCTGACTGGCAAAAGTTGCCAGAAAAAGGAGATTAGGAGGAGAAGAATGTTATCTTAAAGATGATGAGGATCACTTTTCCGATTTTCATTTCTGAAGAAAACTAAATAATGGTGAAATTCAACGTCGTTGCTGGTGGGTTTATTCAAGTTCTTAAAATAAAGGTTTTGTTTTCCGTGCAGAATATTTGGTAATTCACAAATTCAAATGGTGCAGGGATTGAAAACACTTAAGTAAATATTTTATACAGATATGAGAATACTTAAGAACATATGGCCTATATGCTCCAATGGATAACATTAGAGAAGGGATTAAAGCACGGAAAAACATTTAACCGAGATAATGAATGGCGAATTCTTGAATCTCAAAACATTGATACAATTTGTGACAGAATAATTGATATAATAAATTTCTTAGCTTATAATAATCTGGCGCTTAGAGATCACAGAAAATCTCTCAAAACATACGAAGACACTAAGAATTCTGGAAACTTCATATAGACTTATTTAAATTGATATCTAAATATGATCCTACTTTACGGGAACACATAAATCGCATTGATAATAAACAACTTGCACACAGCCGCCTATTCGGTATAATGGTTAGCGACGCTGACTGCTGTGCTGTAAGGCCTGGGCTCGAATCCCGGAGAAGGCATAGATGTTTGTAAATGTATAGCGCCTTCGCGCCATGGGGGTACTTTAATAGCTATCGAGCCGCAAGACCTCTCGTGAGTTTGGTGGAAGGAGAAGAAGGGTGAGAGAACCCTGACCACCCCCAGGAGGACCTTCCTCAAAATTGAGGATGGAAATGGGCCAAATCATAGTGTCACCGGCATGGGGCCCAAAGTTACGGCTAACGACAGGCGTCACTTAGCCCTTTGCATGATGAATTTCGTGGACCTCGATCTAGCCTTTGCCGATCAGGTGGCATTAGTAACAACAGCAACAAGAACTTGCACACCATTAACTAAGCCGCGATATTCAAAATAAATTTATCACAATCATGTCAACACAGTTACCAGTGAAGTGATTGGAGGGAGAGAAAAGAGGCAAAATATTATTCTTTTTTACTCGACTGCACTAGAAACTGTAGTAGAATTTAACAAATATCGGTCATCTTAAGATATTGTAGTACATCATTTGGAAGTATAGAAGAAAACTTGATCTGATTTATTGCTGTCGCTGAAACAACTGGAGAATATTTGACCAATGCAATGCTAGGAGAGCTAGAAAAAATGTCTTTGATATTCAGAACTGTCGTGGATACGACAATGGTGCAAATATGGTAGGCATAAATAGTGGATTTAAAACTCTAATATCAAATTTAAATCTCAGAGCATTTCTTAGACCTTGCGGTTGCCATAGCTTGAATCTGTTATTGGTAGAAGCAGCTAATTCGTACAAATCTCGAATGACAAGTGTAGCCGAGTAAAAGCGATTGAGAATAACCCAACCGAACCTGACACGTAATTTACATTTACTCTTCAGCATAATGCGCCTAAAGAAGTTATCACTTCAAAAGTTTTGTAATACATAAAAAAAGAGGTTTTAAATATACTTTACAGCCATACGTAAATTCACTTGAAATAAAATTATTGCTTAATCAAGGTTCGTTCTAAAAGTATTTTGTTGGTCAGATAACCCAAATTTACCCTCGATATACATTTTAAACTTAATATTTATCTAAACTTATATTTGAATAGATCCATTACCGTTTATCGAAAGAAATACCTTATTTCTCTCTCTCTCTCTCTCGTAAAAAGCATATAAAATTATCATAATTTTTACCTTTGTAGATCTTGAAAACAGAGTTTAAGACATTAATTCAAAATGAATTTTAATTTTTAAAATAGATCTGTTGATTCAAAATGTAATTTTTTCATACATTTTTTGAAAATAACAAAATTGGTTTTGGAAAATAGCTTGAAAAAATATTAATGGATACTGCTGGCAATACAAAATGCAACACCCTGAAGGAAGCATGCAAACCATGTGAAATTTGCATCATGTGTTGTCGGCGAAGAAATATTAAAATAATTAACATTATGACACAGACACACATCACGGACGACCGTAGCGACAACCGCAATTGTTTATTGGGAGAACAGATTGGAGTTTTGAAGCACGACAGTTGGTTTTATCGTGCGTTTCTTTGCGTAAGCTGTTTATTTATATATGCATCGTGGAAGAAATCGAGCGTTTTTTGACCAAGTGTCTGAATTCGACCGAGGAAGAATAGTAGCCTATAAAGATTGCGGATTATCCTTCAGAGAAATGGCTCAACGTGTTGAACGAAACCAAGCAACTATGATGTGCATCTGTCATCGCTGGATGTAGGAGGAAACGATGGACTGACGGGGCCGATCGCAAACACCTCGTTGCACCACTGCCCGTGATGACAGCCGAATTGTGAGCATGGCAGAGATAGATTGCGCAGCCATGTCGCAAATCATAGCACAACAGATTCAGTCTGCTACGCATCGTTCGGTGTCCGCTCGTACCATTCGACGCTGTTCGCAGCAAAGTGGAATTTCCGCAAGACGTCCATTGCTTCGTTTACCTTTGTCTACAAATCACAGGCGTTTGCTCCATCAATGGTGCGATGAACGGCGGGCATGGACAACTTAATGGAACGACATCGTGTTTACTGACGAATCTCGCTTCTGCCTGAAACACTATGACGATCGGAATCGAGTTTGGAGACGCCATGGTAAGAGGCTGCTGAACTGTTGAATTATGCTCATGCACCGGGTATCATTGTTTGGGATGGTATTGGATTTCAATGGCGCACCCCTGTAGTATGTATTTCCGATACATTGAAAAGCCAGCTCTACATTTCTGAGATGTTGGAACTCGTGGCCCTCCCATACATTCAGCGCTTGCCATCAGCCATATTCCAAAAGGATAATACGCAACCTCACGCGGCACGCAATATTCAAGAGTTTTTCTTTGCCCTCGGATTGAATTATTTCCTTGCACTGCTTATGCTCCTGATCTATCGTCTATCGAAACGTGTGTCCATTCTTGCACGATTGGCCCGGGATACACCAACATCAGATTAACATCGACAATATGTAGAAGCCGCACGAACTGCAGTACCACAAGGATACATCCAAAGCTTCTTTGATTTTATGCCGAGGCGTGTGGCAGCAGTTATACCCAACAATGGTGGCTAGACAAAAAACTGATTTTGTCATCATCCACACATCACAAGAGGCTGTTTGATCTTTGTACAATATGTTATCTGCTAAATAAATTTCGCAGTGATATCTCTGGTCTTTCTTAATCTTGCATTTTTTTTTTTTTTTTTTTTTTTGCCAGGGATGATGAAAATTAGGGAATTCTACATTTAAATGAAATAAAGTGCATAAAAAAGTTCCGCCGAATAATAAAAATAAGGATAAAAACTATGTTGTGAATTCTGTTTAAATACAATCGTTGTGCTAAAGCGAATTATATTGGTTATCATAAATTAAGGAAAAATCACGAAAATGACGATAACTCAAAAAGTTATGCGTAAAATATTGTATGATACACATTATAAAACACAGAAGAAAGTACAAAATAGCATAAAATAATTCATTTGACAGTTATGGTGTTATAGAAATTAGCATGTGTATACAATGAACAGATAGGATGTGTCAGTTTGGTAGAGGGAAAATTCCTTGAAAATTGGATATGATAACCCCGAGCAGCAATAAATCTAAATGTGATACTCTCAATTATGTGATCCATTAATTCTGTAGAAAGTGCGAGTTATTTTTTTTTCTTAAGCAATTGTTAGCGTTGCTTGTGTTCTAGGAAGGGGGAGGGGCTTGAGAGCAGCTATATGCTCGTTAGCTTCCCAAACATTCTCTATAGGGTTAAGGTCCAGTGATCAAGCTGGCCACTGAATTCGATTAATTCCTGCTCAAGCATCCACGATACTAGCATTGTGTGGCCTTGCATTATCATCCTGTAGTACGGAAGCATCACCTATTGCCCCGACATAAGGAAGCACATAAGCATCCAGGATATCATTTCTATAAATATCTATATATCTTAATAATATCTATCTATACAAATAAATAAAATTGAAGTGTCTGTTTGTAATTTCAAATTAGCAGCTTTTTACTTAATGCACTAAAAGTATATACGGTTACTCATAACAAAAAACCAATTTTTAAAATTTTTGTCTGTCTGTTTGTTCCGGCTAATCTCGGAAACGGCTGGTGCGATTTTAAAAATTCTTTCACTAATGGAAAGCTACATTAACGGGGAGTAACATAGGCTATATTTTATTCCCGTATTCTTACGGGAACGGAAACTATACGGGTGAACGTGAAACTGAATGCCAAGATGAACGCCAAGCTGAGCTAATGAAGTCTTTGTTTTGGTTACTGGCGACCGATGCTCTTCATGAGACATAACAGTGTTACGCGCACATGATAATACGCTGACACGTGCCATAATTTTTTTTTATGATAGTTATCTCACTGTTCAGTTAAGTAGAGCTTCGGCTGCACTTTTAAAAATAATAAATCAAGGCTTCATAAGTAAAAAGCAATGCAAGAAACAAAAAATTGATAAGTTTTACGGTTAGTTTTAATCTTTTCTTTTTTTTTGTTTACATTTTTAGTCACATTTAAACAATAGTTATTATAATCCCAATCTATATCTATACAAATAAATAAAATTGAAGTGTCTGTTTGTAATTTCAAATTAGCAGCTTTTTACTTAATGCACTAAACGTATATACGGTACTCATAACAAAAAACCAATTTTTAAAATTTTTGTCTGTCTGTCAGAATATAAACAGATATATTTATAAAACATCATGAAATACCCAGCGAAGCGGGGAGGGTAACGGCTAGTCTATCTATATAATCTTAATAAATACGCCTATTGTCGCTTTCGACGCTAAACTTGGAGTCACCCGTAAAGAGAGCAGCCCTCCATTGGTCACATGTCCAATGGACATGCCTACTGCAAACGTTCCCACCTATGGCGTGGCGCAAATGGCCCATCGCTTCGTATAAATGCCACGTTCGTAACGCCTATGACGCACGGTTGACCTGGATGCGAAACTTCTGAAGCTTGCAGCAAGGGAAGATCCTAGCTCATCCGGAGTGTCGGTTCCATTCCTTCGTGTGCATAATGACAAATATTGGTCATCGGTACTCGTGGCCATCCTTGTCTGAGCCTCCTGGATGCCGAAGTCGAGGTTAGAAATTGTTGACAAAGTCTATGAATCGCATACGGACTCACATTCAGTGTATTTTTAAGACGTTGTTACAGAAGTGACCCTTATTCAATTCTATTAATTGTGATTGAACCGAAATCTCCATGCTACAGTCCAACGTTTTCATATTCAGCATATTCTTTAGTTATTCCAGGTTTTAATTGCAGAGGAAGAGTACCGGATCCTTTTTTTTTATTATTTTATTTATAGCCCTGCTTAGCCTTGGTGCGCTTTAGAAGGGGCCACCTGCGTGGTATGACCTTTGTACAGGGGACAGTTGTTTGAAGATCAAGACCTGGTTTGTGACATTCTTATGTGCAAAGGTTAAATGGACTTGGTAAAGGCTTTCCTGCTCCAACGAAATTGGTTTTGTGATCGACTTTATGCAACGTTTAATATAAACGCATTGTTTTGAATAAAGATGCATCGCAGCCCGTACTGCAAATATTTGACCAAATCTAGGTGGATGTAAGATTTTTTTTTAATTATGTAGGACAATCAATGAAATACAGGATTTTCTGTGTTTAATATATCAACGTTGGATATTTTCTCAAGAAAGATTATTTAGAATTTTTTTTTAACACTGCTTGTATTTTAAATGTGTGGTTTCGATTTCATTATATATTCGCATTTTTCTATAAGAAAGTAGGCATTAAATTTTTACACTTCTCAATAAATATTACATATAATTATGATTTCACATAGGTGTCAAATGCAGAGGCGGATTAAGCGGCTGGCAGACCTGGTAGCCGCCGGGGGCCCCGAGCACCAGCAGGGGCCCCAAGCTGATAGACTTCAGTTATAAGTTCAACGTGCAACAAAAATTCTTGTACTGATATTGCAAACCCAATGATTACCCATATTTGAATCGTATAACAATTAGTGTTGCCCTCATATATTACATGTAATTGCGGTTGAAATCCTTTTTTTTTAAATGTTTTCCTGAACTTTGGTCTTTAATATATGTTTTCGGTTCCAAGTTTTTAAAATTTTGATCCCAGATTTCTTATATTATAACCGATACTCAAGAATAACTCCGGCGACTAGCTCAAATAATTTTAATTGGTGGTACATTCTAATTGAGCACGGTTACAATTACATAAAAACAGGAAAATACTATAAAAATACTAAGGGGTTTGCGCGGGAGGACATTGGCACATCCTTTCTTCCCCGAGGTGGCAGGCTGACTGGTTAAGTGTTCACATGGCCAGTAGAGGGCACTCTATTACCATTTGTTACACTCCCCCTCTGGTTCCTAGGTATCGTCCTCGATGAGGAACCAGCAGAGTTGTCTTTCTTGGGGGTCTTCCCCTTTTTCTGAGAGGCATCACTGGAGTGGCTTCCTTGTCTATGCATGGACGAAGAGCAGATGAATGATAAGGTCCGAGAAACTCATGTGGGTTGTTTGGATTTGCCATTTCATAAGTCGTCGGAGAGCGTTGAGTCACAATAACATAAGGCCCATCTCTTTTAGGCATGAATTTAGCTTTTTTCTTCTAGGCAGCATTGCTAAGGGGGTGAAGGGTTTCCCAGACATTATCACCTGGATGATACAAGGGACCAGGACAATGTCTTTTATCATAGAAGGCCTTTCGCTGATCTTGTTTCTCTTCAATTCTTGGTTTTGGAATCAAAACAACGGGAGAGGAGTACGGAGATTCACATTCTACTACGATGCCTTGTTGCAGGAGAGAATCTAGCTCTTTCTTCAACAGCTTCTTCCTGGCTGGCTTCATCCGGTAGGGAGGCACTGAAATTGGTGGGTTGTTTTTAGTGTTGATGCTATGTTTGATAGAGGGAGTAGCTTCTCCCCCTACTTGGAAGATAGAGTGATGATTTTTAAGCAAGCTATCAAGTTCCACACGCTGAGAACCAGGGAGTTCTTGTCCTTCATCTTCCCGTAATTGACAGTTTTTTATCGCCACAGGAAGTACATTAACAGATGTACTCTGGTAAGGCGTTACGAAATTGTACGATTCTCGGGAATCGTCACAAAAAGTCCAACAGTTCTTTCTGAAATTTAGTACTAATCCAGCATTTTTGAGAAAGTCAACTCCAAGTAGAGTGGGGTTGTTTTTGGCATCAGGCAAAATAATAAAGTAGGTTTTAAACTTTCTGCCTTCCAGAAGGACGGTTTGAAATGTACGTAGAACTTCTTTCTGAGTAACGATTCCATCAGCAAGGGATAGAGATATTGCTGTTTTCTCAAAAGCAGCTCCTTGTTGCAGAAGGATATTGTAAAGAGTTTCTCCTGCAATCGAATGACTTGCACCACTGTCCACAAATGCAGTTCCCGAAACTCCACATTTATGCTGATCCTGGGTACAGCATTTCTGTTGGAAGGGGAGAGACTGTTAACATGCAGAATTCCAAAGGGAGCTGGATCACCCTTTGAAGGATTGCAGTCAGGGCATTTTGATTTGATGTAACCGGACTTTCCACATCCATAGCAGGACAGAGGAGTTCGACTTTCAAATTGCGAATGCCCTCCAAATGGTTTTCTTGGTGCTTTCTTTGCCTTATCCCCCGTTCTTATACTGCTTTGTTTATTTGTTTTTGAGGGGAAAGAAGTTCTTCTTACGTCTGGTAAAACTTTATGGTTCGACGTCTTACCTCGAGCAATTTCATAATCGTCTAATTTTCGTACTAGCTCAGATGAGCTTTTAATATCTCCCCACATATCCACGAAGTGTTCCTTAACGTCCCTCGAAACACTTCTCTTAAGCTGATAGGTAAGAACCAAATCCTTAAGGGAGTTAAAGTCTTTCACTTCTAGGCTATGTAGCCATTCTTCTAAGTAATTGTTTAGTTCATACGCGAAGTCCTTCCACAGAGCTTCGGGCTGTTTTTAATGAGTACTGAACTTAATTCGAAACGATTCAGCACTCAACTTGAATAGTTGGAGCAGCACTTGCTTAATGTGCTAGTAATTTCCTAATTTCTCCTTAGGTTCCCGCAAGATAATATTGGAAATATCAATAGGTAACACTGGTAGAAGGTGTGTTACATAATCGACTTCCCCTATGTTAACTTGCTCACACTGCCTTTCAAATATTTTTAGATAGGTGGAAATGTCTGAAGTTTCCACAAATCTCGGTATTGAGGTGCTGGATATTTATTTTCTCTGCGGCAGCAGCACTAGTGTTAGTTGAAGAAGTAGCAGTCATGCTTAACTTCATGCGTTCTAGTTCTAAAATAAGTTCGTCTTGTTTTCGTTTGTATTCATTTTCCTCTCCTTCTCGTCATGTTCTGCCTGAACCCTTGTGTTAATAATTGTTTCTATAAGAGTTTTAGTAAACTGTTCATCATAGTCTTTTTCGAAGTTATGATAAAATTTTTAAAATCCATTTATCTCATTATTTCTCCTACTTCAAGGCCCAATTCTGTAGCTAGTGTTTTTAAGTCCTCTTTGCGCGCTTTAGCAAGATACGCCATTGTTTTGAACTCTTTGGGGGGGGGGACAATTATAAAATCCGACAGCTACAAATTAAATGCAGTTAATTTAGTTTTAAAATAGTTAACTTTTATAATTGAGCATCAACTAATCACTAAAATGATAAGAATTGGATATTCGAACACAATACTATTAAAAAATATATATTATAGATATTCGACAGGATACAAAATCTAAACTTCGAAAACAAAATAAAAATTCAAATAAATAGAAATTCTGATGCACTTAACCAAAACAACATATAAACTATTCCTTTGAAGGAATAAAAATACTGTTTTGTAGATATTTGACTGAATGCAAAAATTTAGCTTTGAAAATAAAAATAATTCACATATAAAAGAAATTCTGATGAAATTCCAAGTAGAAACAAAACCTATGCATGAATCTTTTAAATAAAAATAAAAATACTTTTCTACTATACTTTTTGTTAACAAAAAAAAATTATTTCTTTCATTTAATTCACATATATTTTATATATGATCAAAATTCTTCAATATAGTTAAGAATAAAACACAATATCATAACACCAAAATTCAATAAAAAAACAACACAATACTCTAAATAGGAAATATCAATCTCCGTGACGCTCTGGCGTCATAAGTAAAGAAAAAGAGTCGACAGAAAAAAGTGAAAAATATGGAGGATTAACAAATTTTACAAAACAAACAGCGGGTGCTGTATTCTGAGTTCCAAGGAAAATGAATAAGAGAGAAAAAAAAAGAACGTCTGATTTTCACCAGGCAAGGGGTGAGAGACAGAAAATCGGGGGGGGGGGACCCTTAGTAACAAAACGTCTAGTCGTTCAACAAGCAGTAAAATTTCAAGGTCAGAAGTGGGGGAAAGAAGTTCCCCAAACCAGTACACTAATAGTCATAAATCACAGGAAATGAGAAAAATAAACAAAAGTAGAAAGAGTTGCCTAACTAGGGAAAAGAATTACTCAAATAAAATATGACTAATAAAAATCATGCTTATTATATATTTATACCATAAAATACAAAAACTCAAGTAGAATTCAATAAAAGATCAAAATGAATCAGAAACAAAACAAAAGAAAAGAAAACTTAGCTGATGCTACGTGAAGACGAATGCAATCCAAAGTTTCTAATTTCCCGGCAGGAAATATAAATTTTCAAGTAATCCGAAAATTTCTTCGTAGCCGGTAGCTACAATTTAAGAAATTACTTTTTTAAACTTCTTCATGAAGTAGCAGTTCAGAATATTGAAGATAACTTTGTTAAACTAGTAGTCATATTAAAATTAAATAATTATTCGGGCCGTAAGTTGGGTGCCATATTTATAACCGATACTCAAGAATAACTCCGGCGACTAGCTCAAATAATTTTAATTGGTGGTACATTCTAATTGAGCACGGTTACAATTACATAAAAACAGGAAAATACTATAAAAATACTAAGGGGTTTGCGCGGGAGGACATTGGCACCTCCTTTCTTCCCCGAGGTGGCAGGTTGACTGGTTAAGTGTTCACATGGCCAGTAGAGGGCGCTCTATTACCATTCGTTACAATATTACAATAATGATCCCAGATCTCAGACTATAAACAACTACCAATGTTTAGTTCTTTCGAAAGAATTTAGTATTTGAAGGTTCGTGATTTATTGTTATCTGGATTTTTGTGTTTATATTTTGAGAATGTGGGGAAAGAGATCGAAGCAGTGTCGGATTAAACGACATGGAGGCCCCTAGGCAGTCAAGTTCTCGGGGCCCTGCAGCCTGTTTTTGGAGCACTAACAGAAAACAGAACATGCTTTTGTGGGCCCCTAAAAAGCACGGGGCCCATAGGCAACTGCCTACTCCGCCTAACGAGTAATCCGGCACTGGATCGAAGTATTTTGTAAATTTAGTATCAGTTTTATTTCAGTCAGCATGACAGAAAAAGCGAAATATTTAAGTGAGATTGAAATTTCTCTAAATTGATGAATGAATCAAATAGTGAAATAGATTAAAGTTATTTTTTGGAAAAAACTGTAGAGGATTTTTGGCTATTGAAATAATTAATCACAGGGATATTTGCATACTTTCATAAGGTCTGAATTTTGCTGGCATTTTTTACCATAGGTCAACTTAAATTTGATTAACTTTTAAAGTTAAAATTTCAGGTAATGTGCATCTTGTTCTTTAATTTTTTTTGGTTTCATAGGATCATTTTTACACCATTTGCTTTCATATGTTTGATTTTTGAGAAAAACTTGGGTGCTTCTAGTTTGATAATGTTTTCCTTTCAGTATTTCTACATTTTAAGTTTTTGTAATATAGAGAAAGGGAACTATGTACAGGGCCAGCCATGTTGGTGGTGTGGCGGATGCTGTGCGCAGGGGCCCCAGAATGATCAAAAACTAAAATGTACTCTTGCATATAAAAACTTGACAATATTCCTATCGTAAGAAATGTGAATTTTGTCGTAAACATTACTATTGTAGATCTCTGAAATTCAACAATCTGCAAACTAATTCTTGAAATCAGGCAGACTTTAACGGTTCGCACTCCCACAAATGAAGCATATAAGAAAGGATTTTAAATTCTGAGAAATATTCCTGAACAACATTTCTTCTTATCAGGGGCCGTATCAATGATACGGGCTCCCCTAGAGGCCCTGGACGTGTGTAAGCAAAAAGTCGTAAAATATTATCAATAGTTATATTAAGAGTTCCTTTTTACATTTATAAAATAGTATGTCACTGGCATAAAACGATATAAGTTTTCCGTGTGAATTCTGAATCTCAGGAAACGCAATAAGAAAAGTTTAAAAGCTGGTAAAATTACTCAAAATAATGAGAAGACAAGGAGTGGTGTGATCTTTGAATGTAGGAAAAACTTCTCATTCAAAGCGGATCGACAGAAAGATCGTTTGAAGTGAAATACAGATAACACTTATTAGGATGGAAAAAATCTACTCAGAATGTTATTTTTCTGTAAATGACAATAACCCCTTTGTCTATTAATTGATTGACTGTAATAAACGTCGTACTAAGAAGCTACAGGAAGGCTTGGCCCTTAGTCGGAATTTTTTTCATAGATGGTCCAGTGAAAGAGAGCATTATATTATATTTATCCCGGTTCTCTTTTATTTCTGTAACAACCAAGAGACTGAATGTGCATTCATGGTGAGCAAGGGCTGGATAACTGCTTCCCGTTCCGAGAAAAGATAGGACCATAAGCGCCTGAAGTCTTCTGTCACCCTCCAAGTCTTTAGTTAATTATTTTTTAAGGAGTATCAATGAGTTCTCAACGTTGGTTCTCTGGGAGAAGGGGGAGCGTTAAAGAAGAATTTCCGCACATTGGACAAAAGCACGATCAAGGACAGGCTTAAGGACGAATGAAAAGAATGGGACCCTGAGAAAAAGACCCCTTTTCGAAGTAAACTGAGGAAATTTTGCATCAATTTGACTTCCGAACAAATTTCTTTTAGCTTCCTGCGCTTATACAGTCAAATCGGAGAACCGTGTTTAAACAACAAAAAAAAAGGTAACTATATTTTCATTTTCAAAAAATCTCTTTTAAATTTTTAAGATTTAACGCGCAGGTATCTTAATCAGTGCGTAAGATAAAGTGAAAAAAATATTTTGTCGCATTTGTGTCATTACTATTTTATTTATTTATCTATTTTTCAATTTACGTACATAAATATAAATAACTGCCATCAGTTTCTTAGAATATTTTTATGATTATTAACATTTTTAAATGTGTTTTCGTAGCTTGAATCTTAAAACATTTTTGATTGGCATTGTTATTCAAATGAAAAAATATAATTTGCCTCTCTTATAAAAATAATTTCTTGAGTCAATTATAAAAAGCGATAATAGTTCATTTAAAATACAAAACATTAATGAGATTTTGAGTACATTCATTAATTATTTACCATACTTAAAAGAATCCTAACAATAACTCGAAATTGAAATAAAACGTTATATATATTGTGTTGATTTTTGTTTGTAATCCTAACGTATTATGATAATTTTGTTTAGTAATATATGAGCTAATCTATAATTTCTAAATATTTCATTAAAATTGCTTCAAACTGTTAAAAGAATTTTCAAAGAAAGAAAGTATATTAAGTTTACTTAAAAATACACTTTTCATTCTTTTTATTGAGGTAACGTGAAATAAACGCATAATTTTTCTAATATATTTTAAAACTGCTAAGAGAACCATTATTTTGTAAGATTAAATTTGAAAAGCACAAATTCTTTTTGTCTTTTTTGTATTTATTGTCATTTTAAGAGTGATTTGCTCGCGATACTTTTTTTTTTATTAAGATCTTTTGTCCAGACAACTTGAAAGGATATTCAGTGCAATCTAATAATTAAATATGTGTATAACTAATTATAAAAATCGTATAATTACTTTAAAACGCATAATTTCTTTAAAATATTGTATAACATTCTGTATGCTTCTAATAAAGTTAATCAAAATTCATCTATAACTATATTTAAAATCTTTAAAAAAGGCAACAATGCCCAATACTATAGCAGAAATTTCTTATAAAAAGCATTTAATGAAATGTTTATTTTTACAGAACAATAATAAATGTTGAAAAATATAGGTACTATTTTTTAATTGCTCCTAGTTTAAAACTATTCAAAGCGATAGCAAAATGTATTACAGAAATAAAAATATGATAAACACAATTTATAAAGTAGATAGAGAGAGAGAGAGAGTGATTTCAAACAAAATAGAAATGTGCGAAAAGTTATTCAATATGTAGTAAGATTGTTTAATTTTGAGAAATGGAACTTTGAATGTAATTAAGATATAAATTTAGTTCAAAAATTGTAGATTTCTTTTGTGACATATTGTGGCGTTTGTCAAACAGTTTTGAGTTATCTTAGAAATTTCAAATACAAATCAAGAGTATTATAATTGTTTTTTCAGTTTTTAAAAGAAAACCTTAGAATTTTTGAATGCTTACTTTTGGTTGAGACATTTTAATAATTTTGATTATAAGTAATCCGGAAGCTAAGCTACGTTTTGGTCTAGAAATTAAATTATGATTTCTGTAAAGAATAAAAAAATTAAACAAAATATGTGTGTATTAAATCGGAAATTTCATGCTTCTATCACACAGAAAATTTGAAAAAAGATGAAATGTAATTTTATGAGAGTTTGGAGGGAAAAAATTTAATTCTCTTTAGAAATTTTAGCTAAATTTGGACTGGATATTAAAAATTGCAGAGGGGGGGGGCAATCATTTGATAATGCGTCTAATATGTCCGGGTGGTACTCAGATCTCTACAGGCACGTATTAAAGAACACAGTCAAGCGCAGTTTATATTCGTTGTGCCAGTCGTTCTTTAAATTTAGTAGGAAATTTAGCAGCAGAAAGTTGTAGCGATGCAATTAAATGTTTTATGCTTGCACAGAAATTATTCTATTTTTTTCTGTGTCAACCCATCGCTGGCGAATTTTAAATAAAAATATGGAAAGGAGTAAACATGCAATATCTGTGAAAAAAGTTTCAGATACACGATAGTCAGCAAGAGCAGATGCCGTACGAGCTATAAGACTTGGTTATACACACATAAAAGAGGCCCTGGCTGAAATCCGTGATACAAATGAGGAGAATATCACAATACTGGAGGCAACTTCTCTTTTGAAACGTGGTAGAATGGTAATTGGGGCACATGATCGCAGATGAGGTCTTCATCCCCTATCTTGAATTTGAGGGAGCATTAAAAATTACACTTGCCATGTTTAGTGGAAGGTGGAAAAAAGTATGAAAAGTTAAAAATTTAAAAAGTACATTTGATTGTGACCTGAAATAATAATAATAACATAAAGAAAAATTGCTGGAGCTATATTTTTGTTTGTATTGGGGTGTTTGGTAAAAGAGTGGAATACTGAGTCGACCGCGGCTGTTGCCGGAGGCTAGAGTACGGCCAACTTAATCATTGGATACTTTTGAAACACATGGGAAAGTATGAAACTTCCCTAATGAGCGTGATTTGGGATACCATACTCCAGAGGGTGAGTGCCACTAGGAAAGCATTACAATCAGTTGGGTGTGAGCAATTAAAAGGATCTAATCTACTGAAATCTTTAGAAAATTATATACAAAATTTCAGAAATGAATTTGGAAAAGTAGAACAAGAAGCAACTGCTTTATCATTGCTCTCATTTGAAAAGGAACTTGGACAAGCTTGCAGGCAGCGAAAGAGAAAAATTATTTTCGGTGAAACTAAAGAAAGTCATGAATTTGAAAATAGGGAAATTTCTTGTTCAACTCATTCTATGTCATATGCGATAGGACAAGTGCAGAACTATCCCGAAGAGCTGGAATATATAAAACTGTTATAGAACACTTTTTTTGTATTTTTTGACGAGAGGTTTTCTGAAATTAAGAAGAAAGCTGTACAAAAATTAAAGGATATTTACAAAGACGATATTGAAACGCTTAATTTTGACGATGAATTGGATCAGTTTTTGCTATTTTTTAAAAGAAAACAAAGATACTATGAACACTCCATTAGAAATTTATCGAGTTGCAAAAGAAATGGTCTCGACTTTCTCTAATGTCGAGATACTTTTAAAAATATTTTTAACTATACCGATATCAAATACATCAAGTGACCGATATCACCGATATCAAATCATCTATACCGATATCATACATCTTTTTCGGTTTTAAAGCGCGTTAAAAATTATTTAAGAAGTAGTATGGGAGAAGACAAACTGAACAGCATGGCCATTTTATACACAGAACAAGTTGTTTTGGACCAAATAGATACTGCCAAAATAATCGATGAATTTGCCCAAGAAAAATCAAGACGTAAAGTTATATAGCAAAATTTTAAGCTTTTAAGTAAGGTTTTTTTTTTTTAATTCTTTAAAATAAAGTTAAAAGTTTTTTTTTGAGCCGTTAATTTTTTTTTTATATACATTTTATTTTGAGAATATAAGGTCAGCGAATTCTTTCGATTCTTCAGCCCAGGGGGCCCCAAACCTTTTGCCGCCAGGGGCCTCCAACTAGCTTAATCCGCCTCTGGTTAAATGTGTATTTTTGTACATCATTATCAGTTAATGAATTTTTTTTTTTTTATTCTAAACGTCGTAGGAAAGGTCACGCATACTGGGAAAATTTCCACACTTCGGGAATTTTTTTTAATTGTTTAAAATAAAGAACTCTTTGAAAAACTGTGTGTGTTTAATATTTTATTCTTATGATACATATTAACGTAGTACCTAATTCCAAATACTATAAAAAGTTTTTTTTCTAAAATATGTTCATACCGAATGTAATAAGTAATTTTTCATCAAATTTGAAACATGTGATGTTTAATCATTCCCATTTCAAATTTTGTTTATTAAAAAGCCCTGAAAAATTAGTGTTATAGCATATACGCAGTGCGTCAAATAAGTTTTAAGACTCGTCCCAGAGCGCAGGTTCTAATGGCACCATGAGTGCAAATGCGCATGTGTAATGACGTCAATAATCCCCTGAAACATTGCCAACAAGTTATAAGCATTTTGTGAAGTAACTGAGAGAAAACGAACGTTCATTGCAGAAGTGAATTTTTTTCATGTAGATTTTTTAAACTGTAGAAAGGAGCTGTACTTAAATTTAACACAAAACTTGGTAAAAGTGCTTCGAAAACATACTAACTCATGAAACAAGTTTATTGACTGTTGTGTTTCAATAGATCAAATGTTGTTGTTTTTGTATGGCTCAAACGTTTTTTCTGATAGACGAGATACGGTAGATGATGATCAACGAAGTGGAAGTCCAATTTCATCTAGTCTGATATTGAAAAAGTACGAAATTTCGTGGCAAACGATAACTGTGAGTCACTGAGACTGATCGAAGACTCGCACCAACAAAGAAACGATTCGAACCACCCTGCATGAAGATTTCGGCAAAACGAGTGTGCTATATTTCTTCCACACACTTTAACACCTGGGGGGGGGGAGCTATGAAAAGTGCACTTTGCAGAGATATCATTTTAGGCGCTAAATATGATCCAAATGTCATGAAGTCCATTGTAACAGGTGATGAATCCTGGTGTTTTCAATATGATTCTGAAAGAAAGCAACAAATTGCGGAATTGAAGTTACAAAATTCACCACAAGCCGCCAAAAAATCAAGGAAAGTTCCATCCAAAATCAAAACAATGCTCATTAAATTACTTCATTGTAATGGTATTATCCACAAAAATTTGTCCGAACCGAACAAACAGTAACAAATCAGTACTACTTAACTGTTTTAAAGCGTTTAATGGCCAAAATTCGTCGCATTTATCAAGAATTTTGGGCTGAAAGCAGTTGATGTTTGTTGCACGACACTGCACTTAGTCACACCTACAGTATTATTCGTCGAATTTCGGCAAAAAATATGGTCTGTATCTTGAACCATCCTTTGTATTCACCCGATTTAACACAATATGACTACTCCTTATTCCCAAAACTTAAAATAAAGTTAAATGGGTGTTATTTTGACCATACAAGTAAATTCGACGTATGCTTTTCAAGCCTTTCTACAAAAGGGTTTACAACAGGTGTTCGATTCATTAACAAATCGCAGTAACAAGTGCATTGAAAGCGGATGATTCTATTTTGAATAAAAAAGCAAAACTGGAATAAATTTCTTGTTTCCGTTTCTGTTCGCAGACCCAGTCTTAAAACTTATATGACCCACTGTGTACATTACTAATCTATAAAACATGTTTTAAGTTTCATGAAAATTTCGAGAAAGTTTAGTTTTGGACTGTTTACATTTCATGACACATGGTATTTTTTTCCCCATCTACAAACTTCCTTCAAATACAGAAAAATAAATTTCTCAAAATAGAAGTCGACTAAAGTATTACTAATGAAAATCAAAGGAAAGGAACGCCTAATTGCAATCAAAAAAATTATTGAATTTAAAATATTACTAACACATGAGTCATGGTCGCATGTCATCCCATTCAAAATATTCGGTAAGATTATAACCATCCATTCAAAAAATAGTCTATTGAATTAAAGATGAATGAAAATGAACTGATACTCAAAGCATTTATGTAAAACAAGTATCTAATTGCTTTGTTCTTGAACATTCAAAGTTTATTATTTAAATCTCTAGATTTTATTTCTTGTTACATTTGTATATTACTAATTTAAAAATGTATTTATACAGCGCAATGTATTTCATAATCATTTTCCTATTTGAATATAAATAAGTGATATACAAAAAAATTTTTAAGTCAATTCCTTCTTTGAATGGATGAATAGAAAGTATTTTATTAATGATTGAAAATTTGAAGAATATATAAATATATATTGTTCAAATTTTCAATCGTAAGAATGCACACCCAGTATGGCTAGTTTTGCTGAAAAACCGGTTTTCCACGCCAACTTTTATCATTGTTTTAACAATTACATTGTTATAACAATCTTGTTAAATCTAAATTGGGATCGAAAATTGGTAATTAATTTAATTAATATTTTAAAAAACTATATAAACATCGAGTGTGATCCACTACAAATTTTAAAAATTTATATTAACTTGATTGGATGAATAAAACAAATTTTATTAATGATTGAAAATTTGTACCAAGGTAAATATATATATATACATAAATATAGAGAGAGTGAGAACTAATAATAGGAATTGGAAAAACAATCCATTAACACCAACAAAAAAAGAATTTCTCATCACATTTAGCTGAATTTACGGAAACTAAGAACAATTATTAGAGTAGAATGCTCTGATGTATACTTTATGAAATGAATATGCGTACAAAGATTTTTTATCCAAGTTTGCATAAAAAAATTAAATATTATATCTTTGAATCTTTTCCTTAAAATGTATAAAAACATTTGGTTATGCATTACAGGTGATATATTCACATATAAAGTATAATTGCAATTCAAGTTCTAGACAAGGGGTGGCCAACCCGCAGCACATGTGCCACAGTGTGGCATGGTGGAGTTGTAACAGTGGCATGTGAAGACTTTAGAAACATTTGAAAATAGAATTAAAAGTATCATTTTTTTTTCTTCAGTTTTATCGAAATGTGGTTGTTTTACACAAAAATACTCAAAATTTACTCTGAACACTATTTAATTACAACAGAAAATTATCATGTAAAAAATATTCTTTCATTGTCATGTACACTGGCTTTCCAAAGAAAGTGAACTCATGAGATTTTAGAATTTGAAGGTATGTATGTGTGTTTTAAAATATTTGGCAGAAAACAATGAACTGCCAGGTGAGTGCTCGCTATTCAAGAATGAAAACTGGCTATGGGATTTAGCTTTTCCTACTAATTTTATGGGACTTTTAAATAATTTTTAAAAAAGTTTAAGACTGTACTTTTTTCATCTGAATTAGACTATACATCTTTTGTAAACAAATTTTTGCATGTCTTGTCTCTATTTTGAGGATAAACGATTAACACTTTTCACAATAATGCAGTAACTATCTAATAAAGTTAATGATGCTCCGAGCTATAATAGATATAGATTTTTAATATTCACTTTAAAGGATTTATTCAGTGCAAGATTGGATGATTTTCAAGATGATAAAAAATGCTCATCTTTTCTTAAATCGTATTTTGTCCCAAAATGTGAATTGATACCTACCCGAAAACCAAATTGGAATTAACCTACAGTACCATACTAAACTGAAAATTAAATATAAGAAACTTATTTCAACTCAATTGATCCAAATTATATTGAATGTTGAAAATTTGAACTGACAGGTAATTTTCAAAATTTACATGATTTGGATGTCAGATATTGTTGTAGGATTTTGGATCAACATATATTTGTGAACAAATGCTTACGATTATAAATCGTAATTTACTCAAAATTAACGGATATACACTAAAAAAAACTTAATTTTGTTAGCATTTTCAAGAACTAATCCTAATATAGATGACATGGTAAAAAAGAAACAAATTTGAAAGCCACATTCAGCAAGTACTCTGACTGTTTAATATTAATAAAAATTAAAGGTTTAATACTACACATTTTTGTTATATTATTAAAAAAGTTTATAAAAATTAAGTAAAAATTTATTAAAAGCAAAATCTAAATTTTTTTAATATTATACTTAAATTTTCATTAAATAGAATTGTATAAAAAAAAATGTGCTGTTCGCATGAAAGTCTCATAAGCCAATAGGTACAATTTTTTACCATTTTATACCTTTTTGTTTGTTAGAAAAGTTGGAAGTGGTCCACATAATAATTTAATATCAGATAGTGGCACTCTTATCGGAAAGGTTGGTCACCCCTGTTCTAGAATCAAGCTAAAGCATAAATTCCACAATGAAAGCATTACACATATAAGAATCAAAATATTACTTCTAAATTTACACACAATTTTGAAATACCTTAAGTAGTATTCCTTTCTGTTTGTCAGAGTTAATACAGATATGTCAAAGTATTATTCACTCTTAAGGAATACAACACTAAGACAGAATGTATTAAAAAGGGGGGAAATCAATGATAAAAAGCTTAAAGATTCTTTCTTTCAATCCATGTCACATTTCTTTTATATCAAAACTCAACAATGTTGATTCTTAAAGTATTTGCAAATATGAAAACAACTTTTCAAGTTATGGCTTTCTGGAAAAAAAATCTTGAAATTTCACCTATATAAGGCATTAAGATTTGCTGGGTGAAAATCATTATTATTACTCAAAAAGCTGTTACATATATATATCACAAAAATTGCTTTGGCAAGAACGCATATTCTTAAATTACAACTGTGACAGCCTTATTTCACATTAAATTAACATGACAGCTTTTTCTTGGTATGAATATATAAATGAGCACTTAAGGAACACCGAGGACCGAAACCCTTGCAGCACATTTCAAAAAAATGAGGCTTTTTCTTGGTATGGATTCGTAAAGGAGTATTTAAGTTACTTCAGACACAGAAAGCCTTATTGCACATTTTGCAAACATGAGGCTTTTCCCTGGTATGAACACGTAAATGTCTGTTTAAAGTACCTCTTCGGATAAGAAAGCCTTGTTGCATACTTCATAAACATGAGGACTTTTCTTGGAATGAAAAAGCAAGTGTTTTTCAAGAAACACTTTGAGAGAAAGACTTGTTGCATAATACATAAACGTAAGGCTTTTTCTTAGAATAAATATATGTAAATGAGTATTTAAATGGATTCTTTCTGAGAAAATCTTGTTGCATGTTTAACAAACATGTGAGGCTATTCCTTAGAATGAATACATAAATGTACATTTAAATTGCCTCTATGAAAGACCTGTAGCATACTTCTCAAATATGAGGCTTTTCTTTGGTATGAATAAGCAAGTGTCGTTTTAAACCACCACTTTGTGAGAAAGCCCTGTTGCATATTTTACAAACATAAGACTTTTCCTTGGTATGAATACGTAAATGTACATTTAATCTGCCTGCTTCTGAGAAACCTTTGTTGCATATTTTGCATACATAAGGCTTTTCCTTGGTATGAATTCGTAAATGAGTATTTAAACTGCCCCTTAGAGAGAAAGCCTTGTTGCATATTTCACAAACATAAGGCTTTTCCTTGGTATGCACACGTAAATGTACATTTAAACGGCCTCTTACAGAGAAAGCCTTGTTGCATATTTCACAAACATAAGGCTTTTCCTTAGAGTGAATACGTAAATGTACATTTAAAGTATCACTTCGAGAGAAAGCCTTGTTGCATGTTTCACAAACATAAGGTTTTTCTTGGAATGAATACGTAAATGTATATATAAAATACCACTTCGAGAAAAAGCCTTGTTGCATATTTCGCAAACATACGGCTTCTCTTTGGTATGAATAAGCAAGTGTTTTTTTAAAGTAGCATTGTGAGAGAAAGCCTCGCTGCATATTTTGCAAACATAAGGCCTTTCCTTGGTATGTGTTCGTAAATGAGCATTCAAATCTCCTCCTACTGAGAAAGCCTTGTTGCATATTTCGCAAACATAAGGCTTTTCATTGGTATGTATTCGTAAATGAGCATTCAAATGGCTTCTTACTGAGAAAGTCTTGTTGCATATTTCGCAAACATGAGGCTTTTCTTTGGTATGAATCAGCAAGTGTGTTTTTAAAGCACCACTGTGAGAGAAAGTCTTGTTGCATATTTCACAAACCTGAGAATTTTTGCTAGGCTGATTATTTAAATGAAATTTTAAGACCTCATTTTGAGGGATAGCCATCTTGCTAATTCATAAAATTCAAAATTTTATCTCAAGTTGGATCCAGTCTCCTTATTTCATTTTAAGGATTGATAAGAGACCATATTACAATCTCTTCGTAAAAACAATTTAAAAATGTATTATTTTGTAAAGTAAGAAATATTTCTCTCTTTGAATGCAATACTGAAATCTAGCTGTATTTGAAAATCAATGCACATTCATCTGAATATCTCAATTTTAAATGAAATAAATAAACAGCAAACTACGGTTTATTTTTTTGAGTTTGCTGAAAATATTCTTAAGTATATTTAATGAAAACAAAGTTACATGTACATGGAAAATTTTAACAAAAATTAGATTTTCTACTGCTATCTAAACGAAACCTAAAATATATGTCTCAATGGAAATTTAATAATTTTTTGGAGAAAGGAAAAGGGACAAGGACCAACATTATGTTTACATAAAAGAATTATCTTGAACTATATGACAAATAGCAAGCTATGCCTTTTTGTAATAGATGAATAATTGGTTTCATGCACAAACTCTTAAAAATAATAAAACTTTGGTTAATGAACCACAGAATTTTAAACAAAAATTAGTATTCCATCAACGATCTCTGAAAATTACACATATATCTTTTCTTTAATTGGATACTTTAAGAACTTCAATGGCTTAAAAATTTCAACTCTAAAATTTATATGAATAAACTGCTTAAGAGCATTCTAAAAAAACTTCCATGTAAAAATGTACTAAACCACCCTATATTTATTTATGTCATTCATCTTCTTTTATTCTAAAAAGTTTTATTTTTTTCTCAGATATCTTAAATTTTTCTGCACCTGATTTTCTTCTTTGGGTTGATTTAGTTTCTGGCTTCTTAAAGTCTAAATTTTCTTATTCCTAAAAAAATAAAAATAGCTAGAATTAATTAATAATATTCAAATTATGATAAAACATATAAAAAAATCAGAATATATATATATAAGCAAAACAGCGTCATATGTACCAATTTTCATAGATTTCAAAAAATATCTCCTACCTTATTCTTTGCCATTCAAGCATTCACTAGAATTTTGAGCTTTCCTAGATAAATATTTACTTAAAAATTCAGGGGAAAAAATAATAATTTTCATGATTATTTATTTGTCACATCTCTTTCTCTCCAAAAAATTACCAACTCCCATTTCCAACAGAAGATTAACCACACTTGATTCTGTGAATGATTGTTAATTTTGTAATTTTTTATGATGTAACAAAATTTGTAATTCCATGTAAAAAAAAAAGGTTTAAATTACTATTTTTGAAGACAAACCCTTAGTAAAATTGCTGGCAGAGTTGGTTTCGCTTTTGTTGTGTTCAGGAGTGGTGTAGAATCCGAGTACTTTCAATTTAGAATTCGTGATGAATGCACAGTTTTTGTAGCTGAACTTTTATGTTTAAACTTCGCCATTAAATGGATCACTGAACAAAATAGTGTCTCAGACTATCTCATCTGTACAGACTCTCTTTCCTCCTTGGATTCTCTTAAGTGTATTTCTTCATCTAACAACATAATCGTCAAGATCCAAAAGCAACTGAAAAGCCTAAAAGATAAAAACATCTCAATAGATTTTGCATTTGTTCGCGGACACACGGGTATTTTTAGAAATGAGCGGGCCGATTGGCTAGCCAAGGCTGCAACCAAGCGCAAAATTTACATTGCCATTAATATTCCTAAGTCATTTTACAAGAAGATTATGAAGGAAAGAATGGTGAAGTCTTGGAACCAAGAATATTTTACATCAAATAATGGGAGCGTAACAAAGAAATTTTTTCCAACCATTAATGAGAGACTGTCCTGCCATCATTTTTATACCAATAACAAAATAACACAATTTCTAACTGGTCATGGCAATTTTAAAAAAATACTTGAACAAATTTAATTTAGTTCCGTCATCTTCCTGTGATTGCGATATTGGTGGCGAGGAAAATGTAGAGCATGTGCTCCTTCTGTGTTCCAAGTTTGAAAGAGAACGGAATATTCTAAGACTGGCATTCAAGGGACTTAATGTAAATTGGCCTCTGAATCTTCCTCAACTGGTTTCCACCAGAAGTGCTTTTAAAAAGTCCAGTGAGTTTGTTATGAGTATTTGTAATTCTTCCTAACCTCAAGATATTGTTTTTTTAAATTTCTTTATTTTTATTCCTTTGTATTGTGTGCTTAACACTTACTTCTGTAAGCCCTGTGTAATACTTTGTGGTGCACGGGGATTTTATCATTGTTTTCAATAAAAATTTTTTTAAAAAAACCTTATAATTTGAAACAATTTAAAAGGATGAGCATACGTTTAATTCTAAATAATTTATTAACTTTATAATAAGTACAATAATCCAAAATGTATTCACTGAGTTTTAACAATAAAATTATACCTCTTAAAATTGCATTTTTCAGAATTAATTAAAATTTTCAAAGTTTGTAAGAAATAACAATCGGAATGTTAGCCTCCTTCAGAGGTAATGTAATCTATTACATGATAACATCCTTCTAGAGCAGAGGGCTATGGACTTTCGAGAGAAGTCCAAAATTGTCAGGGAAACAAGAAAACCTATATACCAGTCATTCTTGAAAGAGGGTTTTCATCTGTTTGGGGGACATTCCTCTCCTTAATTATGCTGAAAAGAGAGAGAACATTATTTTTTTCCAGCAAAAATACAGATTGTCACAGACTAAGGTTATAACAGGCCTACATATGACTATTTGGAGCAATAGATTGCCAATGGTTGTCTTCCTCAGATTTCTCTCTCAACAGAATCAACCTCTTTGACTGCTAAAAAGAGAGAATATCATCTTTTTCAGCAACACTACAGCCTGTCACAGGTCAAGGCTGTGACAGGCTTTTGACTATTGGGAGAGATAGATTGCCAATGACTGACCCCCCCCCCCCATCTTTTCAGCACCTTATCTTTTTCAGATTTATTTAATGTCCAGCACACACTGCCATATGAGCAATTGGTTTATAATTAAGGTTTTGTAATTTTTTTTTTGTATTGACATTAACAAATTTGGACTTAAAAGCCAATTATTTACTTGAAGCTTATGTCATTAGTATTCCTAATGAGTTTTAAGGTACTTAAACTGTTGTACACACTCAAAAGTAAAATTATTAATTTTTAAAGGAGACAAATCAAGGTTTCTCTGTGTTACAGCCAAAAATTTATTTTTCTCTTGGTTAATAGTGAGACCCATTCTTCAAGTAGACCTCTCAAGGGAGATAAAAGCATTGATAACTGCTTTTGTTTTACCTTTAACATCAATATGATCTATAAAGGCTAATAATTGTAAAGTTCTATTAAAAATAGTATCTTTAGTGTTTATATTAAAATTTCTAACAACTTTTTCATGCTATATATTGAACAATATACAAGCAAGAGAATTTCCCTGTCCCAAACCTTGTTTAGTATAAAAGATTTCTGAGAGGTCTGAGGTAATCTTTATTCCACAATAAACTTTCTTTAAAAGTCATCCGAATGAGATTTTATTTTAAGGAAGTCAACTTCTACCATAGCCTTAAAATAAATTAACTCTTTTTAACCGACAAATGCAGCTTGGTTGATAAAAAAAAAATGGAATGTCTCTATGTTGTAGTCTCTGGTTTTAGCAATTGTTTGTCTAATTGAGTGTATCTGGTTTTTAGTAGACTTTCCATTTTGAAAAAAACACTTGTAGTAACCTATAATTTTAGCAGAGTAGCTTTATATTCACCATGATAAAATATTTGAGAAGATTTTAAAAACAGTACTTAAAAGTGTAATTTCTCTATAACTGCTATATTCTAATTGATCACCTCTTTTGAAGATTGGACCAATCAATCCCTCCTCCAATTTAGTGGATTTGAAGTCCAGATTTAGCTCAAATACGATGTAGCAGTTTAAATAATGCTGGTTCATTTATATTAAATAATTCAGCCTTGATAACGTGTACAGCTGATCTATGGTGATGTAGCTTTTGGACAGCTATTTCAATTTGGTACCACATAGTCACATTAAAATACTTGGTCATTACTCTGAGAAATATTGTGTTGTAAGCAGCTGTTCCTTTTTATAAAAAGATCAACCAGCAGCACAGTGAAGTTTATGCCTATTGAGGAAAAATGCCTTTATAATATTAATTCTAATAAAATCTTACCTAAAATAGCTTTGATCCGTTCACTAGATTAGCTGAAGTAGTATAAAATGTAGCAGCATATATTGTCAGTGAAGAAACTAATGCTGAGCTAATAATTAGCTTTCCATAGCTAATGCAATATTGTTGTTTCTGAAGCCTAATACTTTATAAATGCAAAAAAAAAAAAAAATTCTTTTCAAATTCCACTTAAAAATCCTTATTAAAAAACACAGAAAACTTTAATAAGACACTATTTATGTAGTTCCTCTTCTTTTTCCCTAAAAAGTTTTATTCTCTAAGGCATCTTGGAATTTTTCTGCAGCTTCGATTTTCGCTGGCTTTTTTTTATATGTGATTTCTGATATTCTCTTAATTCTCCTATTCCTCTGAAAATAAAAATAGCCATGAATATGAATACAGAAATTATGAAAAAACATATGCCACAATTAGAATATGAAATTAAACAAAATAACATTACAGTTTTCAAATTTCATAAAAACAATGACATTTTTTGAAATTCTTTCCTATTCTATAATATAACATTGAAGTGCATTTTGAATTTTCCAATGCAAATACTTAAAATTTCATGAGAACAATATTATGGTTCCTGCTATCTTCATGGTACTTTATAACAAATTTGAGACTCAAATAACTTTGTTGGTTAGAATATTTCATTTGCTTTATCCCTTTTAAAAGAAAGCACCAAATTTTATTTTCTAAGCAAACTCTGAGCTGGGTGTGGGCAATGGGTGACCAGTAAAAATAGTAAAGAAATCTGCTTTAAACCAAGATCTCATTCCTGTGCACAATTAAAGATTCATCTTTCATTCTTAAATAATAGAAAAACAAAAGTACGTTAAAGTGTTTCAAATAAGAGATCGTATGTAGAGTTTGTAGTTAAAAGTCTTTTTCTTCAGGATTTTTAGAAAAAATAACGGAGAAAATTTCAGGATTTTAAGAAAATTGAGCTTATAAATTCAATTTCTTAGTTACCCCCATACCTGCTGATAATGATACAACACCTGTGGAGCAGTTAAAACTTAAATATTTGAAGTCAGATCACAGTGTGAAGGAAAGCTTAATGCTATGACACTGACTCTAGCAAATCTTTGTCAGCTGAAAAATTTGCATGTATGAAAAAATTTACAGGGAACTTATTCTTTACAAGGTGATCAAAATGAAGGCATACAATCAAAACAGTAACACAATGAAATCTAGAAACTGGTTTTTGGAGTGAAATATATAATCTACACTCCTTCACCAATTACATGAAATTCACTTAGTTTTTTATATTGTTAAATAAAAACAATTCTGGTATCTCGTGTTTTATTTTTCATTTTAGTTTGCTATTCTTAACATAGCTCAAAAAGGAATTTCACCAACCACACATACACTATCAAAGGGAGGAAAATCAATCAGTAGCAGAGATCCAAGAAATATATCAAAAGTTTGTTCTAGACTTTGAGAAGAAAACCCCCATGAGAATCTATCAAAAGGTTTCTCAACTCAGTAGAATTTCAAAAAATTTATGTATTCATTTGAAAACAAAAGAGACAATACATGGAATTTTCATATGGAAAGAGAGAAAACACAGGCAGTGCATCTTTAAAATGAGCAAAAAAAAACAACATGAAAATGAAACAGATACATATGTTGATAAGAAGACACATCAATATATTTTTTTCATGTAACTACAAATTTTATGAAAGATAACAAAATTTGTAAATGAACCCAAAAATAAAATTTTCGGTTCATTACATCATAAAACAGGGTACTTAAGTATTATCACAATCATATTGAGGGCATAATATGAAAGGAAGCACATGGTTGCCACATCAGTACATAGGACACATGGGAATTCATTGATGCCAAGTGGGTGAGTTATCTTGAATGCTGGCATTGTTGCTTTATTACATAAGTAGGTTGGATTGTCGAATCAGCCACTTATCCCGCTAAGTATTTTCTGGCCAAATCTGTGGTGACCCTCTTGATTTTTGTATCAGCAAGGGAGAAGTTGGATCGTGTTGTGCTAGGGTTGCTACTCCACAATACAACACGCAAAAACGTGCCAAATTAGCGATTTTACAAAATTTGGGGGACCAGCGGCCGATTCGACAATTTTACCCAAAAGTACCCAAGACAGGGCCGAAACAATATTACATAAAAGCAACAAAAATTTGTATAAGTATAATACAAATTTATGTTTAATTAACAAATATAATAAATGAGCCAATAGATAGTGTGCTTTCTAAATTTCTTTTTGAGGATCTCTCTTGCACATCTAGGGATCTGATGCAAGGCAATAAACAGTTAAGATTCCATCATTTTGAAAGAAGAGAAATAGCTTTATTTCCGTGATGGGTAGGAATGCTTCTCAATCCATAATTTCCCTTATTTAAATATTCACATATACAAAAAAATAATTTTATCTGTATCTAAATTACAGTTAAAATTATGTATCGAATAACATTGTCTTTGTCATTCGCATATCAAATTCTAATGAAAAAAATATTACATAAATTACACTATTAAGTAATATTAAAATAAATACTTTGGATAATAATTAAAATTAAAAAAAAACACTTTACAGTAATTTTTTAAAAAATGCAGTCGAACAGAACATTTAAAAGAAATTTCACAGGTAGAAAGTAACTTCAAAAGTGCTTCTCCATTAGTTGGGAAGTCGTTAAATAGAGAGAACTTTTTTACGTGAGTAAAGGGGAAGGAAGGAGGGGGATGACATGAGTAAAGGGGAAGGAAAGAGGGGGATGACATTCTGCAGGGTTACAGAGTAAAGCAATTTTCTCGCCAATATCGGCGCTTGCTTTGAATACGATGCCAAACATTTCATTCTCTCCGTTGACGTAGACGTATTCGCACGGTGTAAGCTGGCTTCTTGTGGAAAGTATATTGGATAGATATAAAACTATCTATATAACCATCTTTTCGAAATTGCAAGTTTAGATACATGCTACAAATTTTTTAAATTATTGATTTGTTCAATATTTTTTAAATAAAAAGTTGAATTATGTAATTGTATGGTAAGTAATACGATTACGAGCAGAAAGCGCTCACATTCTTGTTTATGACTGTTTTTTGAGAGAAGCTCCGGGTTTTTAACAAATTTTAATTTAAATAATACGATTGATTACTCATGACCTGAAATTCCAAAAGGTTATGAATAAGTATTTCAAATAAAACCAAGAAGTGATTTAGAGGCGATCTTTCAAAATGTAATTACTGTAAGTCGAAAGGGTAAGTAATTTGATACAGAATAAAAAGCGTTTATTAAAGTGATTTGTGTGTGAAATGCTTGTTTTCATATTAAATTTTCTGCACCACGGAATACAATGTTTAATTAATTTTATACACATTGTGCTAATAAATATTCATTGATTATATTTTTATTAAATCGATTATTTGTTTCGCTCATTCTGTGGATCATCAAATTAAAGTTTAATCGTAAATACTTGTTTTATTAACACACAATTCAATATGTTTATATATTCATAAGCACAAGATCGAATGATAAATTAACCGGAAGCCATGATCTTCATTTGACAATGAATCCAGTTTCTCTGATATTTTTAATACAATCCGAAAATTTTTAAAAGCTTAGTAAAAAAAAAAAATTATGACTAAATATTCTGTGTAAAAAAAAAGAGCAAAATTAACTAGTAACAATATTTTTTCTCACACTTGAAAGCTAAATCAGATTATAAAATAACTCATTTTCAAACAAAATTAGTATATCCTACCATAGTATAATCATATCTATACATATAATGTATAAACTCGACCCAATTCGTTTCCATATTTATGCCGAATGAAAAGAGGATTACATTACATATTACTGCTAAATGCATATTTGAGTAAGCGATTCATTTTTTTTTTACCAAATGAAATTGGATTTTGAACTAGTCAACAATTTAATTACATACTGCCTGTGACAAAGTTTTTAATTAGATGGAATAAAAATCCTAAATGTTACAAGCTATGTCTAATTTGCAATAAGTTTTCTTATAAAAAGAAAGATAAAAATTTAAAATGTAAGAATTCTCGTTCGATAAGAAACCATGCGATACTATCTTATGGTTTCCTTTACTAAAATAACTATATTGAATGCCGAATTAAAAATAAATTCCCTTATTTAAATGCGTACAAAATGAGCGAAAAGGTTGATTGAAATATTTTTTACCTTATCAACAGTAGAAACTACAATTTCACACAGTTATTTCGTGACAATAAATTATTTTAAATAATATGAAAAAATTAAGTCGATTCCTACTTTGAATGGATGAATAGGAAGTATTTTATTAACAGGAGTTGAAAATTTTAAGTTAATATATATAAATAAATATGTATACATAGGGAGAGAGTGAACTAATAGTAGTAATAAAAGGGATGCATTTCTCTATGTTAAAAATCATACGGCCA
>BMAO01001142.1:0-60830 GCA_019973975.1 Trichonephila clavata | reverse complement strand
AAATCCGACAGAAATAAATTGCCCAAATATCCATAAACAAAGGAAAAATACGTACTTTATAAGAGCATAGAGCATTTACTGTGTGCAAATAAAAATTAATAAATGCATAGTTTACATAGTAGTTTATTTGATCACCTCAGAAAAATACTTTATGAACGCATAAAGCTGTCCATAATAAGAACTAAGTATCCAACTTTGCAGAAAGTTCCTGCTCTTTTAAAGAAATACTCAATGTCCTGTTGTTTTCTGTACTGCACTCTGCATTTTGTTGCTTCATAATGAAGTCCGCAATGGAACAGGAAACCCATTATCGTTGCACCTTCTTCAAAATACTGAACGATAGTTCGACAGCGTTAAGACTTTTCACTATGTGATATTTTATGTGTTTGTACGGTGTCTTCTTCATTTTCCATCATTTTTCCATCAACTGTGACAGCAACAATATTTTTTGCATCGTACTTGTCTTGCTCGGTATTGTTCTGGAACCACTATTTTACGTCATTTTCATTGTCTCCTGCGCATCCAGGAATTCCCAGTGTGACCGATTTATCCGGACTGCCGGGTTATCGAGTTATTCGGACTGCCGGATTATCGAGTGTCAAGTTTTCGAGACTCTATTGTAATAGGAATTCAGTTATATAAACCCGGGAGCACACTCGATACTAACGTTAATGTTCACACGGGGTGACTGAGTCACCCCACTACTTTTTTATAATTATTTTTACTGTACACTATAAAAATCGTAATTCCAGTGAATAATTTAACTAAGAAAAAGTAAACTTGCTTCTTTCAAGGACTTTTCAATTGTTTGATAATTTGTGAAATAATGTCAATCAAACTCAGCCAAGTTTCAAAAATGTTCGTGATTTTAATAAAAGACACACATCACAGACATTTTTCGCTATTATTACAAGAATGTTATCTGCAGGCGAAACTTTCATATTTTGTTCAAGTTATTACAGTTTTCGTGTCAAAATGACCACTTGACCGAAACATCCACACATGCAACCAGCGCGGTGTCACGTAATCTGAGATAGGTACAATATGCCTTGCCTCTCATGGGATGTTGCTCTACTGAGTTCAGTTATTATAGTTGTTGTTGTTCTTTGATGTTCGACAAAATAGCATGTTGAACTTTTTCTAGCTTGTGTCTGTTTCATAGGCCAAAGTGTATCTTCTGGTACACTTATGGCTTCATATTTTTCTTGTTGGAGTTCTTTAGGTAGCATTTTAAATTTTTCCTTTCAACTCGAACGCTCAATCTTCAGCTCTTTTCTCAAGTTTACTTTCGCTATCATGATTAATGTGCATTATTTCAGCAGGTTATTCCATTTCTTGATCAGTTTCAACTTCCATTGATAGAAATCACGAATGCCTATTTCATTTTTTATATTCTGGTCAATTGCATTCATAAGCCAAAATAAGTCGTATAGCACAGTAATTAAAACCAGTAATTTGTTCAGGGGGAAAAATGTTACCTGTTCATAGAAAATATTTTGGATCGAAAATTGTCACGGGTTAGCTTTGTTTCCCCAAGCACCATAAGGTTGTAAGAAAGCATTTGCCACTCCCAGAAAAAGAGGGAGATATGTGGAAAATACATTTTAGAGTTCTATTGAAGACAGTCATATAAGAGGATACTCTCAAAGTCATAAGTAACAAACAAACATGAGGAATGTTCCAATTATGAAAATGGCATTTTTATTTGTGACTATTGTTAGCGAAACAATTAAACACTTCAACATTACGTTATAATGCATTACGCTTAGTTTGATACTTTGTAAGATGTAAATAAAAACAGTTATCACTTGTTAAACCATGTAACATATTCAAAAAAAAAAATGTTCAAAATTTTTCAGTGTCAGTTAGGGCAAGATGACGATTTTTTAAGGTTGTGAAAAAATAAAATTATCCTTTACTTCTTTTATCTGAAAAATCAAATGGTAATATATTTTAATACTACAAAGGACAACTCGAAGAGTTCATGTAAAATTAATTTTACTATCCTTAAAAATAAATTAATAATCAACAAAAAATTGTTAACATAGTCATTTTGACCCGGTCTGCCCTACTACTTAAGTGCCATTCGTTGAGTATGCGAAGTAATGGTTAAGCGTTGATCGTTACACTGAATTCCAAGAGTCAGTAAGCAGAAACTGGTGGTCGGACATCTTTTTAATAATATTTAACTAATAATCCTCCAGGAAGTGTTAAAGTAACCATACTTTGAGCTGTGTCCATACTATCGGGCTTCATGAAGAATCACACAAGGAGATTCAATCAAAATAAGTAGTTCGATAATTTAGTTATTCGATAACCGGTTAGGATTTTTTATTTCACCCATAGTTAAATTACAACATTACATTTCGTTAAGTGTCAAAGATAAATAAAATTAGTTATACATATATGACAGGCCCCAGGCTTGCGGGTTAAATAAGGAGGGCATCATCTCTACAAAATGCTTCTTTATTCTGCTTGAATCATCAAATATCCAATATGGCGGCCTTTCAGCGCCCAACAGAGTAGAACAAAAGACGGTAATCCGGCCAGGAGTCCACCAGCTACGTCCTTTCCTTCGTCAGCGCTCGCTCAACCTTTAAATAAACTTATTTACCCACAAATCCTTACGCGATGATAAAGAGTTCGCTCTATTTTTATTTCTTACTCCCTTAATTTTAAAGCTAATCTTTTCAAACCTGACATATATATACATATATATGTATATATATATACATACATATATGTCAGAATCATATCTGCTTCTTCCTTGAAACCTCTTACACCCTCGTGCATCGGGCCGCGACAAGCTACATATATTGTCAACCAGGCATTTGGGGAGAATACTGTTAAAGAATGAAAAGTGCACTGTTGGTTTGAATAATTTCAGTTTGGTGATTTTTCCTGACAAACTGAATCACGTGGAAGACCCAAAACATCTTCGAGAAATAATGATCTGAAAACATTGGTGGAAACGAAACCAATTATATCAGTTATAATGTCATAATTGATGAAATACATGACAAATTGAAAATTATATGTTCCTTATTTATTATCGACATGATTCAGTTCTTATTCACTGCTACACTCAGCCGCAATCGTCGTACAAAACAATTGCGAGATTAAATAAAGTAAATGTGAATTTTTGCATGACACCTAGCTAATCCATCGGTTTTCCGGGAGCAATCAAAGGGATTTCCTCTCAAAATTAGAGTGGATTAGACCTAAATAGTACTGTTGACTGCAGGGTGTTCAAAAGCTGCAGCCGAACGATAGTCAAAATGTAGCCCACGAAGAAATTCATGGCTCTTAGTCCGATGTTAGTGTTGATCAGGTGGGAAAAGAGTAACCGAAGCAAATCCTTACGAATTCAGAAAAGCATTTTTAGGAATTAGATTCAATACTCCAGTCAATGTTGTTACCAGCATGTGTGATTTAAAATTTTAATTATTAATAAACTTTTAAGGATATTAGTCAGTGTTCTAAGAAGGCTTAAGCCCACTCGTGGGTAGCTTAGGAAAAATTCCAGCCGTATTTTATTTTGTTTACATAAACAAACTTTCAAATTATAATACGGTTTCTTTTGGAAGGATGTTCAAACTAATTCATGAAAAGGAACAATAATAAAATATAAAATGTTTTTTCAAAGTATTGAAATATATCTTATGAGGCTTAAATAAATGTGTTTTTATATGCAATTTGGAAATAAAGTCAGCCTATAAACATACTAAATTTTACTGTTATTTAAATTTTCGCCAGGCAGAATATATTTTCAATCTAATATAACAAAAAATATCACATTTTTAGTTTGATTTACGAGTAATTCAATACCAATTACATAGTTTAATACTGCAGAATACATCATTTTAATATTCAAACAATCAGGATTCGTAGGCTCTGTGCAACAGAATTGATTTTCTACTGCATTTTTATTCCTTTTCTAAGCAATACATATATACCGATAATTATTATGTTCTACAAGAATAAGTATTAAAGCTATTTTATATAAATATAAATATATATATATATATAAGAATAAGTATTAAAGCTATATCTTCTTCTGCCAGTGCTAATGAATTTTATAACCACGTTCAAAGTAACAGAATATTTTCCAGATAATAGTCAATTTCTGTAATCACGTTTTCCTTCGTGTATCAAAGTTGATTTAGTTATAATAGTTTTCTGAAAATTTAAATAAATTCGAGACATTCTTGAATTTTTCAGATTTCATGAAAGTTTATTTGATTTTTCTGGCTGTGGTATACGAATTATTCTTATTTTTTTAGATGTTTTCTCACTTTAACACAAATGTTTAATATTAGATAATTAGCAATATTTATATACAGATAAAAGTCAAAATTGCATCCGCCTTCATCTTTTGAATTATAAAATTGATCATACAACAATTTATGTAGATCCCTTACTCGCTTTTAATATCTTTTAGAATAAAAGTGAGAAAATGTGTAAAATAATCGTTGAAATTTAAAAATTCAGTTTTTGTAAATATTGTGCAAACACTAAAATTCTTTTGTCCTATAAGTTGAGAAAAATGTATCATCTGTATCAGGATAAATACTTTTAAAGATTTATATTTCGCATCTCCAGAGATTTCTGTATCGAATACGTTATTTTAATGTAACACCACTCAATTTCATTTTTCGTTAAATTATATTCCTACATTTAAGCCAAGAAAACGATCATTTTATAGTTCGTGAATGCATATCGAATATTTGTTCAAAAGTCCCAAAAGGATTTTCATTTATTGCTAAGTTATGGTTTAGAAACATACGACAAAGATCTGGAAGGAAAATGTTACAAAATCAAAATCGTGAGCTTTTTTTGGAAATTTCTATTCTAGAGCATCGGGTCATATCCTCTGGGAATCGGACAAAATCTGCTTTTTGAAAGAGAAGTTCTAGTATCCGTAAGTTTTGCAGCGTATATAAGCTACCGTTTGAATTCTGAATACATTTCTCATTTTTAAATATGATTTTCTGAGCATTACTTTTGAAATTGATGTAAATTTAAAGTACATACATCCTTTTGCAGTATTCTTTATCTGCTATTTGCTTTTATTTTTACTCATCCTTTTAGTATTTCTTGACTTTTTTTTCTTTTTAGAATTTCCTTTTTAAAAATTTATAATCTGGAATAAATTTTTTTTGTTGTACTTGTAGTGATGTGTAGCCTTTGTAAAACTCTTTTTAAAATTTATTCCGAATGTCTTCGTTGTTTCAAATTTGCTTTATTTTATCTTTATCTTACTAGATACTTCTGATTCTAATGGAACATATTACTTAGTTATAAATATTTTAAGGTTTCGGTATACATTTTTATTTGTGAAACAAATCAAATCACTTTTGATTAAGAGAGAGAGAGAGAGAAAAGAGCTTCTTAAAAAATAATTCTTGTTGAGTTATTTTGTATTTTACAGGGAATCTGAATTCATCAACCATATTTTGTGGGCAGGTGGGGAATAGGAAAAGCTATTTCACATAAGAATGCAAGGGTGCATATATATATATATATATATATATATATATATATATTCTGCAAATTTTCAATCGTTAATATAATCGTTCCTATTCATCCATTCAACATCAAACATATATTTTTTTAAAATTTGTAGTGTATGACATTTGATATTAATAAAGTATTTCAAACATTAATTCATAAATTAAATTCTAAAAAATGAATAAATTGTAATGATTAAAAATAGTTGTCCAACAACTTATATAGAAAGGAAAATTGTTCGTTGAGTCCCTGTTGTGCAATGGATAATGCTTTGGACTTCTAATCCAAAGGTCGTGTGTTCGAATCCCACCAGGAATGTCCTAAAAAAATTTGTGAATGTCCTAAAACTATACTATTTATTGGAATAATTAAATTTAATTAATAAATAAACAGTAACAAACAAAAATAATAGTACAACACAATATACAGAAAGAAAAATGAAAAATTTCAAGGGAAGCCGCTTTCTATTTTGTCACTTGATATTGTGATTCTGTGATATGTATATATACATATTTATATTAATTGTAATTACTTAATAAAAAGTAATTAAAATATAAAAATTTTCTTTGTTGGCCTAAGTAGTAATTGACTTAAATTTTTTACATTACTTGTTAAGAAGTAATTGAACACCACAGGTAGCATGGGAAAAGGGATTTTTAATAATAATCAGTGTTTGGTGGAGTTTCTACGAATAGCAGATACAGCAATAGTCCATCGAATCATAGTTCCAACCAACTGTTGTACGACGGTAGTCTCAGTGTCTTTTCCCTTTCGTCTAGAAGAAACCCATGGATTTCAGACGGTAAAAGCACCCTTTCTGTTCATGCTCTAAATCTTCCAAAGGGATTCAAAAATATTAAGATCCTGACTCTGGTTCTTCTAGTTGAATTTCTGAGCCTCATTGTTTTCTTACCTAGTTATTGTAGCCCTCGTAAAAGGACATCTGATAATGTCGTCCTGGAAGTGATAATTGTCCATACCGTAAAACTGCATCAACTCATGAAGGACATGGTCATACAGAATGTTACATTAGGTCTCAGTATTGAGCGTTCCATTAATTGTCAACGTCGGTTCCGGGACATACTAAGAAAAGATACTCTACAACAAAACACCACCTCCAGCGAGCTTTATCGTTAGCACAGCACTTTCCGCTAAGAGTCGTTCGAAGAGCAGATGCCAAACTAAGATTCCACCATTAATTCAGAAGCGGGTAGATCTAGATTCTTCATCAGAGAAAGCCAGTTTACATTTTTCTACTATCCACTGTAGGTGGATATAACTTTGGCTCTACATTAAAAGGGAGACCCTCCAGGAGGTGAGTCCCGATTCCAAACTGGGGCCCGTAACTTAAAACTTTTCACGAATTTCCGCAAAAACAATCCATTTTTCGGAAGAGCTAGTCGAATTGAGTGGAAAAATTGCATTTTTGAAACTCTAGTCTCAGAGGAGGCACAGAAGGGGGCCCTAAATCAAAAGCTTACACGAATTTCAACGAACAAATTTCACCTTTTGATATTGCTCATCGATCGACGTCTAAAAATATAATTTCATGGCACTGGTGTCAAAGGCCCAGGAGGTGGGCCCTCAAGACAAAAAGGGTCCCCATCTCGAAAACTCAGATTCCGGTCAATTCTTGACCGCTCTGCAAGATTTCGAAATTGGAGTCGATGGATTTACCAACGCCATGTATAGTGATCAAAAGATTTAGGTTTTTATAAGACCATGATAATCAATTAAATGCACTTTATGAGTGACATTCATTGAAACAACAGTATCGGATGCTTATTGAAAATATTCTCAGATGTTAGCCATTGGTGGTGTGCGTTTCTTTCAGAGATATTTGGACAATACTCTTAAAACTTGAACGTCCAGTTTCGAGACTCTGCCTGGTTGGATCTTATTCTGATAGTCACTGGTCACTTTTCAGTAGCGAATTGTGTAATTGACTTTTGATTTAAGATAAGTAACTTTTTTGGTAAGGTATGTGGAAAGGTAAAGTGACAAGTTTTGTGATAGCAGACGAATACACTTTTTTGAAATCAGAGAGCTCCGCATACTAAAATCTCTCTACCCCCTTTTATCCGTTCGTATACGCGGATGTTTAGCTATGTGAAATAGCCTCTTTTCCTATTATATAACTCCCAACAAAATAATGATGTGGAATTCAGACGCACTTTGTATATTTCATATTAAATTCAATCCGATTTCGGATTTGGTTAATATCTATGTTTTTTTTAAAAATCTGGTGGTATGCCAAAAGGAACAAAAATAAAAGTATGAATAATTTGCTACAAAATTATGTAAGTGCACAAAATGTTTAAAATTTTATTAAAATGGATGTATTATCAAAAATTACGCCTTAATCCTACGATTTGTATGTTTTTATTATCTGAAATACAACTGCAAATTACATTTTTAAATATTTACCAATAGTTACCACTCGGTTTGAAGAAAATTTTATTATTTTTTTCTTAAATGTGTGTTTAAAAATATTTATAATTGCTATATATATATATATATATATATCTTAGCGTAGTTGAGCGTCAACACACTTTCCTCATTTTCTTAATTCTTGGGGAAGAAAAATCAGTATTTGTTCCTCATGTCAACATCATTTTTCTGAAAGTAGTTGAGATATTATTTTGTAATAAACATTTTATATGAATTTTTTTTAAATAGTACACGTGTAATCTGCCCATTTTGCTACAAAAAGTTAAGTGCAGAATTACTACATGATCACTTTCTCTTTCGTTATTAATACCTTCAATACTATTGTGATGCAAAGAAAACAATAGTTTATAATATTTTTATTGCTTAAATTTCCGCATTTTTCTTTGAAATGTATAGTTCTGGATATTTTTTGTGGTCAAAATAATACTAACGTATTAGAAATTTCTTAAGCTCAGGGTTAAAATTGCACGGTTAAAGTTTTAAGGTGTGGGTAGGTTTAAAACGAGATCAAATGCAAATTAAACGAATTGAAACGTCTTTAAGTATCAGAAAAATCTGAATAAACTAAAAACTAACTATTATTTATTCATTTGGGATTAGTAACTGGACAAATTAATCTGAATTCTATTACAATATAATAATAAAAATTTACTTAAATTTCCTCTCGAGGGATTTTAGTTCATAATGGTCTCGAACCCTCCAAGAATTTGTGATATAATCAATTCTTATTTTACCCGCCAAACGAGAACTAACCCCAATAAATTTCTCAAAACATTTAAGGTCTGATATTTTTAAATCAGAATGAAATCTTACATCGTCTTCGGATGCGGACCAATTAGAAAACCTTTATCAGAAACCGTATGATTTTGATAGCTTCCGATTGATCATGACTATAAACAGACGAGATCTCCGGAGAAGCGAGGAACTCTACGTCTTTTGTATTGCTTATATCTATGTATTGTTTTGAGTTCGTTGTTAGCTTCGTCACTTTATGTTTGTGATAGTCAGTAAATGTGATTTTTAAAATAGCAACATGTTCCCTCATTAATCCATCCAACGACAACAATAACTCCCTACTACCAGTTACACGATTTTATCCCTAATGCTGCACTTTTTTACATAAGCACGTGTATGCGGTGTGTTGGAGGGGGTGAGAAAAAGTACAAATAAGCAATTTTTTTTCTCTGAAGTAAATAAATCCTTCGCAAACACAATATCAAGGTTATTTTATTGCATTTCAAAAACTTCGGAATAGTTTTACTAATAGCAGGGGCAAAGAAAATAATCGTATTTTGGAATGACGTTTATGTACGTCTGGAACACATAAGGCACCGTTTGACAGTGACGGATATATACGCCTGCAGTACTTAAAGGGATTAAATTAATTTCCCTCCCAAAATGTCATGTTACAAGTTAAAAATGCCTTAAGTTTAGAGATATTTTTTCATATATATATATATATATATGTGTGTGTGTGTGTATACATTATTATTTTATTATTAATTTAAGAATTAAAAAGAATTATTAAGAGATGGTGATTTGCATACATACTACATATGCAACTAAGTATTTTTTCCGTTCCTTTTTACTACAGTCGTAAATAGTCTTTTATCATGTTCATATCTTTTATTCATGTTGTGGTATGGGAATATTCTTTATGTGGATCTAGTCATTTATTCATGACATTGAGTTCCAGAAATGTCAAGAAAACTTGAAAAGGGGAATATATAAAGCATATTCTGAATGATATATGTCGGGATCTAGCGTCGGGTTGTTATCCTGTATCATTTTCTTTGAAGTTTAAATTTCTATTTTATTTAAAGATTTTTAAGCTATACACATGTTTTTTGGGGTAGGAGGGCTTCAGTTTCCGTTCTATTTAGTGATGCATAAATTAATGTTAATAAAAATGCAAATTCTTAGTGAATTAATGATTTTTTTCTCGATATTCAAAGTTTATTACAATTTAAATTTAATCTACTATATTCGGCAATTGTATTTCTTTTATATAAGAGGATATATGCATATATTTTGCTTTTAAAAATGGTTTTTAATTTGAATGGAGGAAAAATAAAAATTCAAGTGGATCGTGGTTCTTAAAAATAGTTTTGGTCTTTTCTATATAAAATGTAAAATAATCAAAAATATTCCTTCGAAATTTTATTTTATCTTCTATGAATTACTAACTTCCCCTGTTCATCATTTTTCTCTTTGAAGTGTAAAGCAAATTGAAATAAAATTAGCAATAAGTGTCGTTTTCCGTTTTACTTTAACTCGACATTCCTCGCTCGAAAAAAACGAGCGAAATTCCACGCGTAGGGTATCTCATACCCAAGATTGCTTACATTCTGTTTGTTTTCACCGTAAAATTTGCATACAAAGGCGACAAAGGAAGAAAAGTAGGAAATACAATATGTTTATTATGCTTTACACACGTAAATTTAGTCTTTCTGTTCTTTTTATTAGGGTATTCAGTGCATTGTTTATACACTCGTTTAGTCTTAATCGCGAGTGAACGCGATGTTACCACAGAATCTTAATTTTTTAAAAAATTTCCTAAAAATTTTGCTTGCAGGTTTCTATATTCTTTACATTCTTCTGTAAATTAAATTCCAAAACACTTCAGAAATTAACGTCTTGCTCGATGTTTAGTACGTGGTTTCTGAGTAAACAAAATAATTGGCGCATTTGTTGTCACAATGTTCAGCAACACACAAAATATACTCATAGACTAACGATTCCTTTTTTCTAGCCATTAACATGATGTGGTTATTTTAAGAAGGACGATAATTGCTCCTCAATTAAATTATCTGGATAGATTTCTGTACAAGAATCATAGTTGATATTATACAATTCATCATTCGATTCTTCCTCGTGATTCCCGTAAAGAGACTGAAAAATACTAATGCGTGATATCTTTTAAATATTGTATTTTCTAAATTACTTAAATATCATATTTCTTCATCATAACTACAATAATGCGTCATTGCATGAGAAAGATTTTAAGGCGTGTTCATGCATTTAGAACTGTAATGGCAATTCACGCACAGGGTATGGCATATTCGAAGAGGCAGTACCCAAAAATATATATTAAGAATTCATTTGCAAGTTATAGCCCCTCAAAAGATATAACCTTAAAGTCAATCATCTGAGGAGCTATTTATTTTCCAAAAAAGGTTTAGATGGAGTCTTGAAACACATTAGGTGATGGGTATCATATACCCTGCGCGAGAAGGACCATTATTTTTTTCCAATTTCAAAATTTTTGGCTCAAAATGAATATTATATAGTTTTGATGTAATAGAAAGTGAGGTTTTTAATCTAATTTTGACATCGTTGATTATTTTCTTTCAACAGAGCTGTCAAGTATATTTTACATTTAAACGAAAAAAAAATTAATTTATGAAGTTTGTATATAATAAATATCATTTATCAACGTCAAAAAATGATGCAAAATTCAAATAATTCAAAAAAATTGCAAAAAAATTGCAAAAAAATGCAAATAATTCAAACGGAGTTAGAAACATCCAAATTCTAAAACACTCGTATTAAAAACTAATGCAAAGAATAACTTCTCCGACAGCATTTGTGCCACAACATCAATGCCTCATGATCCAAAAAATACATTTAAATATTAAAGTAGAAAACACCGTTCACATTTTAGCTTTCCAGATATTACTTGTATAAAGAGTTTCGAATAGAAATTGAGGACTCAGTAAGAAATAAGTGCCGCAATCTTTATTTAAACGTTGTTCAATGTTATAAGGTTCTCGGCTGGAGTTGACATATTTTCTAGATGCGTAAATCGTAGGCACGCATGTCATATGATTATGTAGCATATAAAAGATCTCCTGAGTATGAATTTGGCTCTGTTACTCTCAGCAAAATTAAATCAAATAAAAAATTCTAAATACAACGAGAGTTTGAATAAAAATTAAAAGCGTCGAAATTTGGTAGCCAGAGCCGCCACTAGTTGGTGCCACTGTGAAATGGCTCTCACATTAGGGGACTTGCCGTGTCTCCAAATGCCAAGTGATCAATAGGCAGCCTTTTAGGAAAAAAATATATTTAAAGTCCCCCATTATTGAACCTTGTGTTACATCGTAATGTGACGCCATCAAGCAATCAAAAAATCAACAGAAAGAGCTTAATTGTATATATCAGCATAAAATCAAAATTTCAAAGTAAAATACCTAAAAAAGTGCTTCTCAAACTTTCAATATTTGCGATCTAATATTCAATCATGAATTTAATTGCGCCCCCCTCCTTTGCATACAATAACAATGTATTGAATTCAATAATTATATACTTTGAAACAAAGCTACAGTACGACTTTAACCTCTTAAGGACCACCGGCTTACATAAACGTTTCTCGCTGTAAGAGCTTTAAGTGCCCTGGACGTATATATACGTCTTTCCGAAAGGCGATCTTTTCTGTCCACTGCTGTCTATAAATTTATTCGGAATACTTTAGAATACAATAAAAGGACATTGACAGTGTTTGCATAGGATTTACTTATTTCAGGGGATTTGTTTATTTGTTCATTTCCCCCTTCCCCATTGCATCACATACGCGCGTATACGTGGAAAACGGTGGCATTGCTGACAAAATCTTCACGTTTATTCGGCAGATAAGTTTCAATTAATGTGCATAATTATATGTATGACAAGCCCAAGGGTCACTGGTAATTGTTAAACTTGTTCTTAACTTAGTATTGTTAAATTAATTATGAAAGACATTGTGTAGGGCTGATGCATTTGTAAGTGTATTATATCAGTGTAAATGTGTACTTTATTTTTTATTATGTCAGAATGTATTTTTTTTGTTTACTTTCAGTAAATTAATATTTTTTTCAGTAATCTGTTGTTTTCGACTTTTCAATATGCTCGCGACCCCCTTGTAGAGCCATCATGGCCCGTTAGATGGGCACACTCCACAATTTGAGAAACGCAGACCTAAAAGTAAAACAATTCCTCAAAATCAAACTTCCTTGTTGCTAAAGTAATGAAAAATTAATTACTCTTGTTCTAAAAAGGCTTATTTGCACACATAGCAAGGCTAACTTAAAATACTAAACTAAGTACATATTTTTATTTAAAAAAGTTGAAACTTCTTTTTAATAATCAAGGTGTTCTCTAAAATTCTTTCTAAAGTTAATCGATGGCACATTTTATGAAGCAAGCCCATTTACTTTTATAGTTCTTTTATTGTTCTTGAGTGTTTCTGTAGTGTACAAGATTCATGTGTGTTGTGAGAAATCTTCACCGCTTTAAATAAAAAATATGTTTGGCGTAGTACCAAATTATTACTTTCTTTTTTAAACTTTAAACTTTTGAATTTCTTATTAAATATTGGAAGCGAATCGAAATGTGATTTCTGTGGGAACTATCCGAAATATAAGAAAAATAAATTTCTTGAGAAAAATGATGAGAATAAAGTCAGCTGCGGTGTAAACCTATTTTGATTAAAATATTATTTTTCTTTAGAATTTTTTGTATAAATATTTAAAATGCTAAAAGTTAAACTTTCTTTAGTTGAATTTTTAAATTCAGAAAGAGTTTGAAATTCTTTTTTGAAAATATAATTTGTGGTAAATTATTAGTACAAAAGTTAATAAAAGACTAGGGAAATATAAATAAAAAAGCTAACTTCCCTATTGTTTTACTCTCAAGGTTTTTTCCTTGCATAAAACATTATTTATAAAGTTTCCAAATTTTCTGATGAATTTTTTTATTTAAGTTATTTATTGATAAGATTAACATCCCTCCCCTACGTTATCTTCATACTACAAGTTTTATATATTCGAATAACATTAAAATCCTCTAAGTTCTCTATTTTTGAATTCTTGTTATACAAGTTTTCCCCCGATTTATAAAGCCGAATAAAAATTAATTTTTTTAGGCATTCATTTCCGTATTTGCCTTTTCTTCAAGTTTATGTAAAACAATTGCAAATGTGAAACAACAAAATCGGTATAAGGGTTTGGTGAGGTATTTATGTCCAATTTAATCTCTTAAATTCACAAGGAAAGCCACAATAAATGGAACTTCCATTTAGAAATTCCAAAATTTTTTCCTTACAAAGTCCCAAATCTTTTCTCGAAAATAAGTCTTAAAACTTAGCATTGATGATTCTTTTAGCACTTTGATCATAAAACAAGAGGATTGGGTTGAGAGAGGTCAGAGCAAGTCGTGATCAGTGTATCACCTAACTCATTCCCTGTGATTCCACATTGACTTTGAATACCCTGTCGGGTGATATTGCGACCACTGTCTTTCAAAGATCGAATCGCAAGAATTTATAAGGGATTGGACTAATTATTTGTAATTTCGTTCTTACGTGACTATACAAAAGCAATGGGTTCTCGTAATTTTGAGCTATCTTCAAATAGCTAGTAAAACACTTGAGCCGACATTTCCTATTCTATAACACTCCATCAGCTTGAAAAATTTGATACTCGACAGATTTTACATGTGTTATTTCACCTACACGTCCGGTCTTACGTTGGATGAGGACTTTAGACTACGGGTGAACAGAGACGACGCCACACCATTAGTTCTGGACCATGACCACATGGCTACTGATGGCAAAAGGGTTTGAGAGTAATGTAAGTTATCAAGGACAAGGCTTTTATTCTCAGAAATATATAATTCTAGCTAAACAACGAAATATGACCTAACTATCCATTACCTATTCACTGGGTGTTTCGAGACATTACATTATTATAGATTTTTTCTAAGTTATTGAAACAGATATTTGCCCTAGTATTATGTTTTCGAATGTACTAAAAAATATTATGGAATTCGCCTCTTGCATTAAAAAGGACATGACATTAATTTCTAAAACGGAAGTACACATATTTAGCTTTTACACCTCTGTTACTCCCACGGAGACAATTTCCTCAAACCCCCTACGGCCTTAGTGTTGGTTAGAGTACGAAGTTATTAAAACACTCACTCATTCAACAAAAATTATTTTACAAAATTTACTCCACTTAACAAAGTAAACATGCTTTCCAGATTTCAAGTATGTAGGTCTAATAGTTCAAAAGTATGAATTTTTATTTATAAGGCCCCAGCAACCCCTCTTGAGAGTCGATTTCTACATAACCCATTCTTAGGGGATCTATTCTCAACGAAAGTAACATGACTGAGATATATTTCAAGCTCATCGGTCTAATAGTTTAAGATATCTCACAATGAGCGTGTAAGTTACTTTCACCTATATTTATATATATATAAATGGACGTTTGTATGTATGACCTCACTTTTCACTCCAAACCGTTCAATTGATCACTATTAAAATTGGCATGTATGTGTATTTTTCTGTGGAGAAGGTTTTTGTGCTGCCCTCTTTGTTGCAGCTCCCTACCACTTGGCCTTATAGCATATCAACTTCTATACCGTTCAATCAATTGCCAAGTTGCCAACGTGGTGGCAAAAAATGATGCAACTTGGCTCTATCGCCAACATTTCGCTGTGTTTACATTGAATCACCATTATAATGTAAGGATCGGCGTTGCTTGCAAATATTACAATTTTAGCATAAAATAAATACAACAAAAAGTAGTATTAACATATTACATATCCAGATATAACTATTTTAAGCGTTCATTACACAAACTTTGCAACAATGTGTTACTTTTGATGAACAGAGATCAGCTTAGGAAGTTGTTTTTCAAAAATCGACCCACAAGAAAGTTTCGGGCGTTATAAATAAAAAAAATCCTTTTTATCAGCTATTACATCCGAAGACTTAAAATTTAACAAATATGGCTTTTTTCTTCAGCTGAGATTTGCAAAAAGATTTTTATTTTTTTGCTTAATTTGCAATTCATGTAAAATTAACATTGAAAATTTAATTCTTCAATATACATTGTTTCATTTTTCAATTCATCCATGCGAAGAGCAGGTGTGTGTGTGTGTACCAGCTAGGATATATATATATATAGAGAGATATTAAATAGCACATTTTTTATGTAACTGCATTTTTGAAGACATATATATTTGAATGATTGAAATAATTTTCACTACATATTTCAAATAATAATTGGTCTGTCACATACAAATGAAGACAGTAGCAAACAAATCGAAGATAATGACATCAAAGTAGTTTCTTCTGGAACAAGAGATCGAAATAAACATTTCTATTTCCACATCCTTTCGTAATTGAATCTTAGCTCCTAAGTAATTAGCACCACGTGAGTCTCGAAACGAATTTTTATTCGGAGGGAAAACATAACATTCGGCATGTTAATTCAATATGTTAATGACGAAAATGAGCTCGAACTTAATTGCCATCATCTGCTGCTGATGTAATGAATTTATTCTCGACATAAATTTATTAGCTAGCTGCATCGATTTGTCTGAGACAGAAACATTGATTTTTCACTTTTAGTTCTGTAAAGTACAAAATACCCACTAATGAGCTCCGAAATGAGTTTTTGTCTTTTCATATTGGTCACTGTTTGAGCGTATTTCAGAAATGGGTTTGATTTTTGTAAAATGTGATTAAATTATAATTCGAAATATGTTTTGTGGGTTGACACACAAGAACTGGAACATCAAAATTGTTGATTTAACCCTTTCGTGGGTGATTAATTTATATTTGAATTTCTTGCAGTTTTTTAAATCTTATTAACAATTAAACAATATCATTTAAGGAAATAAGTTTTGCTTTGCAGAATTTTATGTTTACATTTATATTTTAGGGGTGAAAGGAATACTTTGAGGAGAGGCGAGGTACGTTAAATCTCTCATGGTTCAAAGTTCTCAAGTTGAAAGTATCATTTTGAGCTTAAAAAGGTGTCATCTTGAGGGCTACCTCAAGGGGTGTTGTCAATTACGAGGTAATGACTAATAATCATTGCGTAATTTCAAAGTTCGACGTAAATGAACAATCAATCAATCATTTAATAGATGGTTGTTCATTTTATAAGGCATTAAGTAACTTGTTAATGTTGAACAGGAATTTTGTGAGGTATATGCAAAAATGTTTTTTACCAATTTCTTACTTAATAAATATATTTTCAACAACTTGCTTTAGGTTTCATAATTCCAACACAAGATTATGAATGTACATTTTATGATACAGAATTTCTACAATCGTAAGGTTACTATATTCATTTGTTCTACATTTCAAATAATTCTATAAACAGTTTAGCAAACTACAAAATAGAATTAATATACATTTTATGTATATATAATAAATTGTGAATATTAGTATAACTAGAGCTTATTTTATTTTGAGCCAATGACATCTAAGTTTGCAAGCTTAAAATAACATAAAATGAAAACTTCATATTATGTTTTGAAGCATTTCTGTTGTTGTTAAATAGGGTGTAGATAAAAAAGAAACAAATTGTAAAAATAAATTATAATTGTCGCTCACAAAGTTTTCAATCTAATATTAGTATACAGACTAGTGTAACGAGCTCTAGACCCGTTCTAAAACACTATTTAGCAACCCGGATTGATTCGAAGTGCTGCGCCTGCGTGAGTGCCACACCAGATGATTCAGTGTTTACCTCTTCATGAAAGAGGTCGTATTTTAGCTCTGCCAGTGAACTGCATGTTGATATTTGAATTCCGGTGATTGTCTCGCGACGAGAGAATACGATAAGCTCCACCAGTGAGCTTTGTAAGGATACAATCCAGTGATTGTATCTACCGGAGGCAAATGTGTTGAATGCCATCCTAGTACATTCTTTAATGTTTTCTCTAAGAGTCAATCATTCAGTCATCAATTAGAATTAATATTTACCTAAAACATTTTCTAATAAATATTAATAGTTGTATATGTGTGTCGTCCTTTGTGTTTGTATTTAAACCATTAAAACATGAATCAAGTTTCATCAATTGACAATACTAGGACATTACACTAGGTTATGTGATTTGTGTTTATTATGCACTACGTGACATTGAAATTGTAGCACCCAAAATGTATTTCCAGAAGGTTGTACAAATTTCAAGAACTTTAACAAGGACTGCAAATAATGTGACACTCTTAATTCTCCGATGCCGGTTGAGTTGTAAATAAGGCAGAGGTTCCCAAACTTTTTGTCTCATAGAACCCTTGCCATGTTTGTTGTTTGGGGTAGATCCCTGACTATCAAAAATTGAATTTTCACAAAATTATCAACTTTAATGTCTTTTTTGACAGCTGGTATTGAGCTACTTACTTTAAAAGGTTTAAATTTCTAATTGTAGTGTAGTATAGTGTTTAAAACTTAAGAAACACATGTTAATTATTTTAAACTGTAGTTAATACACAAGATAACTTATCAACAAACAAATATTTATAATGGGAGGGATTAATCGGGTGCTTCAATAACAAAGTTTCAACATTTGGCATCAGTCTTGTCAGGACTAACCTCCCCCCCCCTTCTTTTTTTTATTTTAGCAACCGCGCTGAAACTCCTTCACAAGGAGAAACAATTACAAACGTTATCACAATACTCCATAATTCAGTCGAGACAAATACCTAATAGGTCTAAAATTACTGACTTTCGCTCCTAAACCTTGCATTGAGATCTGCGTTACTGCCTATTCCAATGTTACTCTTGTAATGTGATATTATTTTTTAATGCAACCAAATGCTTTCATTACCTGTTATGGTAAATACTATAGTCAAAGCATTTATAAAGCTAGTTTTAAAATCCCAATAAGGGTATTTAAAATTTGAACGCAGATTGAAATGTCTTTTTCTTGATTGATTGTCTGGGGCGAATTGATAAACTAGTAAAATTTGCGACGCCCAATATTATACTCCTTTTGCTGAATTCTAGCGAGAAATGCTGAAATGATGGTTCTTGTTTTAATAAAATTTATGCTGCGACCCAGTAACTGGAAATTTTTGTGTTAAATTTATTAAATAAATCTGTTAAATAGGTAAAATATGGTTTCCATTTGGTTACATTTTATATTAAAATTAAGTCACGATCTGATTTCAGGAGTGCATCTATCGTAGATCCCCATTTACCATTGGATCTCAAACTATTTTTTCAAATACACGGATCCCTTGCAGGTCATCATAGACTCCTAGGGATTGATATAGACCACTTTAGGAATCGTTTGATATAAGAGAATGATCCCACAGAAAGTACAATATCCGTGCCGTCATTTCCACTAGAAAAATCTTTGTATAATTTCTCCCCTCTCTATCAGAAGATGCGTGAATGCTACGCCGCATACAATGAAGACATTTTAAGCAGACAGACAGTTTTACCTTTACAATGAATTGACTGAAAATGATAGGTAGGTCAATGCATCAAATTTCAATTGATACATTGGACCATGAATTTCTATTCTTTTCCACGGCACATGATCTATAGCACAGATGGTGGGAACGATTCGCATCTTGAAAGCCATATATCGCATACGATTGATCAGTCATAGCGGACAGGAGACTTGGCTTTCTTGTTCTACCGACTTAAGGTATCCGACCTCTCTAAAATCGTGAATTTTGCCAAAAATTGACAAATGTTTTTTATGATTTTATTTTATGGGCCATCTTATTAGCTTTATAAAAATACCATATTTATTATTTTCCGTTCACTAGAACAAAAGCAACAAGTATTTTAGTAAAAGCAGATGCCATTTTTTTTAGCAAGATGTCATATTTTAAAATGCGTTTTACTCGAAATGTGATTTTTTTGAAAATTATCAAACGGGGTCAGAGACTGCTCAAAAAGTTTTGAACATAATTAACTGAAATTTTTTCTGTAAGTTCTGTATAATAGTAGAATTGCTTTAACCTTCAGATTTATCAATCACTGTTTTTTTTACAGAATTTTACTTTTTACTTAATTTTAGCATATTTTTTCTTATAATGTGCTAAACAAATCTAAACATAACAAAAAAAAAATCCCCATATCTCCATTTTTTTTAAAAAAAAGTTTTCGCAACCAGTCGGATACCTTAAACCGGGGGAGGTCGCTAGTGTTACAGAGTCATTCCATGCTCACAAAATCTTTAATTCTGCAAAATCTCTTTATTTGTTGCCAATTACCATGTTAGTTTTCTCCTATATAGCAGAGAGAGAAAGAGAGGGTCTTCAGGGCAACTAAAAATGTATTCGTCACATAGTCTTTGGGGTTGCAAACGTTTCTTACAATGTGTTTGGGGTGACTGAGTTCCCCGCGTGACCACTTTTGTACCGAAATTTTTTCTATGGACAGGCTACATTTTTACCCTGTCAATGACTTAGTGGTTTTGACTGCTGTGTTTTACGACTCATTATGGGTTATAAATGTAAATTAATAGAATTAAAGAAAGAAATGGGCATCTGTGCGATCTGTATTGGATGAAGGTGAAACTGATCAAGCAAGAGAACAACCCGATGAAATAATGGGTATTAAGCATGATAGTCAAAGTAAAAATTTGAGAAAAGTGGTGAATATAAAACGTTTGAGTTGAAAGAAAAATTGTCAAATGCTGCCTAAGAAATTCCTTCAAGAAAAGATATGAAGCCACAATTGCACACAATGCGCCCTTTCAGAAAGACCACAAACAAAAGAAAATGTCCACCATGCTGTTTGCTGATCATCAAAGGACAATAAAACTACAATAACTTGAAGAAAATATGACAGTTTTGCCTGCAAATATCCTTCCTGTAATGTTAGTGAAAAGTGTCTGTGATTTGTGTCCTTTATTAAAGTCACACACATTTGAAACATTTTGTTTGAGTTTGATTTGATTTTTTTCTCTCAAATTGTCAAAGAAAATTGAATTATTCTTAGAAGTAGGTACAAATATACTTTCTCTTAAATAAATTTTTCAGTGGGGTTACGGTTTTTTCGCGTACAAAAAAAACAACAACCAATTATAAAATAAAAGGATTGGGGTGGCTCAGTCAACCTGCGCGAAGACTAACATTAGTATCGAGTGCGCGCCTCCCGGGTTAAACCCAATAGTGTCTTTCTTTTAGAAGTATATGAATTTTTAAATATACTAGAGGCGTGAAAACTCCACGGATGATCTCGTATCGAAAATTGTTGTAGCTTCAGAGAAAACAGAATACCAGAAATATTTGAGAGGATGCTCCAGTCCTTCTTTAATTGGTGTAAAACCCTCATGGCCGCCACATTGAAGTCTTGCTGTGAGATTTATTCTGAACAATAAATCAGATTGTGCAACTTTTTTCCTAACCTCATTGTAAGAGTAGGTTTTAATTCCAACTTAACACTTTTCTGCTGCTCAGAGTGAAGCGTGATCCTATGTTCTATGGTAATTATTGCTGGCCTGGATGGGTACTATCATCTCTTTTATTTTCAAGAGAACCACTCTGTTAATGTCATCATCCTTAATGATAAAAATATAATGCAATAAACATAGAAATTGATGCTTGATTCATTTTGGATTGCTGCCAATATTTTTTTAGAAACTTGTTTTATACAATTTTTTCCAGAGTTGTTTTATTTTTTTTACATCATCCCCCCCCCCAAATTTGCTATATTGTCTTCTATATCAGTTTCTTTCATCATACATGTTTTGAAAGATATGAACAGGTTTTTTTAATGTGAGTATTATTGAAATATACACTTGTTTTGTGCTAAAAAGTTTTGCTAACGATAACAGCTGGTTAGATCATTTTGTTAGAAGGTTATTAATTTTTTCGTTGTAAAATTCATTGTTCGCTTAAGAAGAAAATAAAACTATTTCTTCTAAAAAAGTTTAAGTACGCTTTTTATATTATACTACTATCTTTTTTTACTGAATTCATTTGCCTCAAGTTCATTTCGTTAACAATAAAGTTATGATGAAGAAAATTTAAGATTGAAAAGATAAAATTAAATTAATAAAAAAGAAGTTAAAGAAATATGATATAGCTAACACGCTTGTTCTGTTTTAATGATATCAGTACCATACTTTTTGACATCCCCAACCGATGTGATAATTTAAGTGAAATTTAAGAAATTGAAGCTAAATTTTTTGGCAAAAAATCATTTTTTGCATCGTTTCATTTAATAATTGAACACAAAAGAATTGCTTGTACCTAGACTTTTAGAAGCAAGAGGTTTTTTTAATTGATTTTCCACAGCATTAAAAAAAATCATTCATTTTTGTCGTGAAGGTCACTCTATTTTAATTATTATAATAATTAAAGTAATTACTGCGAGCTTTAATCTTACAAAAATGCAATATGTAGTGTACTTAAGGTATCCGATTACAGTCAAAAATTGACAACATTTTTATGATTTTGTATTATAGGCCATTTTATTAGCTTTATAAAAATACTAGTTTATTATTTTCCCTTCTCTAGATCGACAACTACAAGGGTTTTAGTAAAAGTAGATGCCATTACTTTAAGCAAGATGCCATACTTTAAAGCGGGTTTTACAAGAATTTTTTTTTAAATGCTTAAATGGGAACAGTGATAGTTAAAAAAACTTTTGAAAATAATTAACTGAAATTTTTTGTGAATGTTCTGTATAATAATAGAAGTGTTTTAACCTTCAGATTTATCAATCGCTGTTTTATTACAAAATTTACAGTCCCTTATGATAATATAACCACTGCTTTTTTTTAAGCAATTTCATATAATAACTAAGATAAAGTGCTTTAGTTTTTTGTAAAAATTAAAATATCTCTTACCCTGAAGATCTTTTCAAAAATGAATAACATAGCAACACATCAGAATAGGAAAATGAAAAATTTTCCATTTTAGTAATAATAATTTCTTTTCTCTACTTATTTTTAGCATATTTTTCTTAAAATGCACTAACAAATTCTAAAAACCACAAAAATATTCCCATATCTCTATATTTTTTTAATAAAAAAAGGTGTCGTAAGTAGTCAAATACCCTAATGTTCTGTTATTTTAAACTTTACCAGAGTAAATTTGTACAGGGAATTAAATATTTTACTAGGATGTCCTTTTAGAAGACTATTAGAAGGAATTACTTCCTCTATATCTTCACAAATCCAAAACACACTTATATAACTTTAAGCATTCATAGAGTTGGATTACTGAATAACTAGTACGGATGCTTCGCAATTTGTGTAAAAATCTTTATTGAAATTAGAGCTAAATTTCTGAAAATTTAACACGAATCCTGTTCAGGAATCACAGCATAGTCCTAAAATTAGCATCTCTAGTGGGGAAGTCTTAAATATAAATTGTCTTGGAAATACAGGGAAATAAGTGCAAGTTTTGAGTTTAATAAATGTTTGTAGGTGCATTAACATGAAGTTCAGCAAATTCCCTTGAAAGCATATCAATTAGAGCTTATTAAAATCATGAGATTTTCAATTATTTTAAAAATGGAGATCCAGTATGATTTTTTAGACGAGTATGAGGGAAAAAAGACGAATTATTCAATACAAAGTTACTAATAAATATAGAGGAGGTTCTTCATTTAAAAATGTAAGAATTCCTTTCAATTTGAAGCCGCATTTGATGCTCATTACATGATAATATATATTAGAATTTCTGAGAGAGTAATTATAAATTTGAACTAAATAGCAACGAGAACTACGGACCTCATTATTTTGAGCCTGGGTCAAGTAACAAACTTACCTGTGACCACTCCTTCGCCTAACTACCAACCTACTCCAACGGTTAGAATTGATGAAAGGACATAACGGCGGAATACCACATCCTAAAATTTAGCTTCTATCCATATTGTTGTTAAAAACAATAAATATATTTTTTAAATTTTATATTTGTTCAGAATAGTGTAAATTTTTAAAATCATATGTTGAAAATATAATTAGTAAATGAAGTCCGAATATGCTATGGTATCTTTTTCATTCATTAGATGTAGTTACATGGATTTTGCCAAAAACAGCTGTCTTCGTAGCTCGCTTAAAATTTTCTTAATAATAATTAATATTTTTTTAAAAAATTGAAGTTTTATTTCAAAAGTTCTTTTTATAAATTTTACAAGGTAGAACATTGATCCGAAATTTTAAAAAAAAATGAGTTTTTGACATGCTCAAATGTTTATACATAAATTTACAAATATGAAATTAAAAAAAAACGAATTATTTTTCTATAAGTACACCCAACTCTTTTTTTTTGCATGGTTAGAAAACAGTACAAAAATGTTACGCCAAAAATACATGCGAGAAATGGTAAATTTCTGGTTTCCATAACTTTAAAAAAAATCATCTAAGATGAAAAATCTCTAAATATTTTACCAAAAAACCGTGTAAAAGAAGTAATAGTGAGTTACAAATTTATACAAGAAAAACAATTTATTTTTATTACAAAAAAAATAATTAAAATTAGTGTACAGTGAAAATTTAGTCTATAGGCTCATACAACTTCTAACATTTCTCATCGAAAAAATGAATAAAACTACTGCTATACATTGCTACTTGGTAACAAGAGTGCACGTTTATTACGAATTGGATCAAAAATGCTATCATCAGTAGATGCGACACATGTGTCTAGCACAGCTGTTTGATTCAAATGAATCACTATCAGCTGCCTCTGTTGATTTTGTTTGTTGTTACAAAGTGTATTATTATTGGTTGTTTTATGGTCATCAAGTTGTTTATATAATTCTCTCGATATCCTGCTCCACAAGACTTAATCGTAAACTTACTTCATGTTTCCACAACTTCAGAAGGAATAGCCATACTCGAGTTGAAGTATAACAGATTTAAGAAAAAAAAAGGGATTATAAAATTCAGGTATTCCCCGTAACTTCAGAAAACAAAGCAAATAAGCCAGGAAATAGACCACTCACACCTGTGTGGGCGTAAGCCGACCATCTTCTAATTTCGCAGTCAAAATTAGAATTTAGAAAAATTGTGTTTGGGAGAATTCTTGCTAGAACGTGTAAAAAAGTATATTAGTAAACCGTGTTAGTTCAAAATCGTGTGAAAAGAGACCGTTTAAAAAAAATTGGGTATACTACGATTTTCCCTTTGTATATCTGACAACCCTAGTATACGATGTTGTATTTTAAATACAAAATAATTAACAAAAATATTAATATGAGACAACAAATTCAGCATTTGTAATCATTGAGTAATGGAACAAAATTTTTTAAAAAAATTATGAGATGCTATACATACACAGAAATAATGTTGTTTAGATACAGTAGAAAACTGTTCCCAAATTTAAAAGAACGCATAAGTAAATGAAGACAAATATACAGATAGTTAATTTTAAAGAACACTTATGAATATTTGAACAACTGAACTGAATATAACATCAATAGGTTTTTGGCAACATCATGACTTCAATGAAAATTTATATATAGTGGATGTTTCAGATCTTTCTTTTGAAAACGCAATTTTAATTCCTTGCGCCGTAAGCAATCATCACTAATGCGTGTTAGAAAATTAATAAATAATATTATTAGTAATTTTACTTAAAAGATTTTATCCTCGCTTGAAGCATTATGTATATTCATTACTAATTTTATTAAGTGAAGCATGTATCAAACTCTATTATTAATATCATATTTATTAATATACAAATGTAAATATATACAGCTAATTTTTCGTCACTTTCACAACATCTTTCCTTGAAATTTGAAACATATATTTTATCAAAAAATATGGAAATCTACACGAATAACTTACAACGTAAATAATTTTTCAATTTATGTTTCCTGTTGTTTCGCTTATACACTCGACTCTCGATAATTTGAAGTTGGAGGGATAAACGAAAAACTTCGAATTATCTAGAGTATGAATTATCAAGAGGGTGGGAAAAACTCCCAAAATGCACGAAGAGAAATATTTTTCTAACATATTTATATTTAAAACTATGAAATAAAACAACAATTGTACATAATGTATAAAATTATTTCAAAGTATTTTTAAAAATAACATATATTTTACAATATAAGCATTACACAGAAGTTTTGAAAGTCCTGTACTAAAAACAATTATTTAAAGAATACATACTGTACATAAATAATCTTTTTTGATAAAAAAACAAATCTGCTACCTTTTTTGTTTTGTTTTATGACATTCAATCTAACTTTATGAATATATTTTTCTAGAGTAAATGAAGCTTGAAAAACGTCCGTAACTACATGATTTTGAAGGGAAAAAATGCGAAGTTTGTTTGGTGATACTTTTGTCAGATTTATTGGAGTCGACTCTTCCGATTCGTCTTCTTAACATTCTGTTATTGTAATCCAAAGCCACAATTTCAGCGTCAAATAAGATTTCCCATACAGCGATGTCCGTGTCAACCCGCGCGTAGTCGTCAAATCTTGTTCTGGGAGAGCTTCCCAAAGGAATGGTTCAGCATTCCATTCCATGGGTGTCCATGGGCCATCCAGGTACGGCGTGGGGAAGCCTGGCTTTTTTTTTTAAAAAAAAAAGACAGATTGTCATTAAAGGGGCTACGTTACAGGGAAGACACGTAGAGACAAAACAGCACAAAACATGTAAGCTCCATCTTGTTTGCTACAGGATTCTACATGATTTGAGCGTTTGGATTGTCGAGAGTTATATATAAGATAACTTCGAATTTTCGCGTGTTGTAGTTTGGCCAGCCGCAGATTTTACTTTGAAATATTGAGTGTACCAAAACGTATTGTTTTATACGTGTTCTGAAATGTATGTTTTGTAAAACTGTGCATTGAATTAGGTCTGACATGTTTAGTACTTTTTCTAAAAAATTTCAAAATCAAAATTAATGTTTTTTTGAGAATTTTTGGAAGTTTAACTGTAAGAAAATGAATAGAACATTAAAGAGCAGCAGCAGAAAAAAACCATGCACAGTTTTATGTAGTATTTTTTTGGTACTTGGAAAAAAAAATTTGAAATAAAAGAGACATATTTAAAAAAGCCTTAGGAATTTAAAAAATGTTTAAAAAAGTCCAAAAAATTTAAACTTTAAAAACATTTTGCAACAAATTAAAAATTTTTTGTATGAATTATTATTAAATATTAACCTTTATAAAATACAATTAAAACCAAATATCAAATATTAAAAATAAAAAAAGAATGTGAAGATGGTACCATATCGCCTTAATTGTATAAATACGAAATCCTCTAATCAAGAAGGAAAGGGAAATATATATATATATATATATATATATATATATATATAAAAGATAATATTTAAGTTTAATAATGATAAAGGTAAATGTTTTTCTCTGCAACCTGTTTTATAATAATGCAATGTGTTTTTTTCTATATTACGACTACATATATGTATCAAGAAGAAAATGTTTTGTTTAGTGATACATTTAACAAGATATAAATTTGGAATTTAACAGGTATTTTATTCAAATGCTGTGTAAAAAAACATGCACTTTCACACTAAAAGCAAAATATTTAAAACGTACCTTCAAAACTGACAAATATAATATTTAATAAATGAATTTTTAAAGTAAAAATTTATATTATATTAATAAAAAATATATGTAAAAAATCAGTTTGATTTTTATTAAATTATTTAATTAATTTGACTTAATTAATCTTTTATTCAGTTTCTACGGTTAGTTCACTATCTCACTTTTTATATATATGTATGTGGAATCAGTGGTTGTAGAGTCGTCATGAAATTGAATCTCTCAAAGAAAGAAAAGCAGGCAGTCTTCGCGCGCAGGCGCAGCTGATCCAAACCGAAACCAAATTTGCTAGAGTGAGTGAGAGAATATTAACGTCGCACTGATTAGCAACACGAGGGCTTTTGGCGACGGTCCGCGTAATTTTGAACCATGGTCAAGTGACGCGGATGACACCTGAACTGGCACCCCCTCTCCTAACTACCACGCCACACCAACGGGAGGACGTTTGAGCTCTCGACAGATTTAACGTGCATCGCTCCCCTACACGGCGGATCTTTAGTGGTACTAGAATCGAACCCATGACATGCTAGCCATGATCCGATGCCTAGACCACTCGGCCACCGCGGCCTCAAATTTGCTAGAAGAGAGAGATGAGCGAGCGAGAGGTCTCGACGAGGAGGTCTGAGAGCCAACGCTGCTGAAAGAAAAAGCAACCGGGAACCGACTGGCCGAGAAGGGACCAGCTCTACTCTATGCTAGAAGTGGTGTGACGCGAAGGTCGCCCATGCTTCACCTGAATCTACGTATGTTACCATTATGAACTGTGGTATGATAAGAGAGAAAGAGACTGAGGTCAGCGAGCAGGCGTTCCCGTCGTCGATACATCATGGAACTCTATCTGTTAGAAATTAGCTACTTTTCTTTAATTAATTCTTGTTAAGTTTAAATAAATCATAATAAAGACAGTTTCTTTAGCCCCTTGTTGTCTCCCACATGTATATCGAGTTCAAATTTTCAATCGGTAATAAAATACTTTCTATTCACCCATTCAAGTTCAACTACATTTTTTAAAACTTATAATGGATGACACTTAATTTAAGGGGGTCCGGCACTTCCATAGGAGCCCATGTTAAATGACGTAAGTTTATGTACCTTTTTCTCAGAAACTACTTGCTTCTCATAGATGAAATTTTTACAGTAGGTTATATGTACTACCAATAATACTTTAGCGAAATAATGTTGTCTTTTTCCAAAAATTTAAATAATTATGAATTTTTTAAAAAATGTCCAATTTTGTCCCTCTAAAATTTAGTTTAAACAGACGTTATCTAAAAATGTTTGCTAGATATTTCTTATCCCTAATTTAAAATGTGTAAACATGTTGAAAATATACTTACTGAAAATTTGAGGACCCTACATTAATTAGTTTCTGAGAAAAAGGTACATATATAAAGGGAAAAATATTGCATTTTGAGAAAACAGGCTTTAAAGTAAAAATTTGTAATTTCTGACGATTTACCTTTTTTAATACTTTCCAGAAGCATATGAAACATTTTCTTTGCCCTCTGCTTCTACAAAAGACTCTTCCAATTTTCTTTTTCTTTTCATTATTTTTAGCAATCTAGCCTTTTTTGTATCTCAAGATGCTTTCGTTTGGCTACATGAATCTTACGTGCATCTAATTTTGAAGCACTTTGAATAACAGTTACTGTGCTGTCTTATGTGATAGCTGGAACGTTTTGAGCATTCATTTTTTTCAACGCCGACATTTTTGAGTTTTTTAAATAGTTTTTTAGATCTCCCCATAATTTTTGTCGTTAATAAAATACTATTAAATAATTAAATGTAAAACGTGGATTAAAAAAAAAAATCTGGATAAATACATTAGAATTCACAATTAGCAAGTTCAAGCAAAAATAATCCCATTTAGCAACAAACCAAACGAAAAAAATAATTGTGTTGAGTTGTCTTTTCCTTTCTTCAAAGAAAAATCGTTTTATTTATGTGTAAAAAAATGTTATACTAATTGTAGATAAAACAAATCGCGCTGTCATCGAAAAATTAAGCATGATGTGACAGGTGCTGCTCGAAGAGCACCTGTCACGCGTCAAAGAAAGTGGCTTCCTTTAAAAAATAAATAAAAATACTTCTAATTATTGTATTTCCATGTATCGTATATCGTTTTAAGCAGAAATGTTTGAACTTTTCAAAAATATAAAAAAGTCAAAATCGATCATTTTTCAAAAATTTATGCGGATCCCCTTAATACAGTTTTTTCAATTATTAATTCATCAGTTAAACTTAATGAATAAATAGCAACAATCAAAAATAATAGTCGAACACCATATATAAAAAGAAAAAACGCTCATTGTGTCCCTGCAGCGTTGGACTTACTTCTAATCCAAAGGTTGTGGGTTTGAATCTACAACCTGGGATGGCCTAATTTCTAAGATTTTGATTTCTGAATGAATAAATAGTAACAAACAAAGATTATAGTACAACACCGTATATGGAAAGGAAAATCGCTTTCTATTTTTGCATTTAATATTGTGATTCTGCAATATGTATACACATATATACAGGGTGTCCAGCCTTAATGTGACCCAATAGCTAATTCCCGAACCGTTCGGTTTAGATATGCACTTCCAATTTGAAAAATGTTTTAAAATAGGTAAATAATGTTTTTACTTGCTTTTCGAACCAAAAAACCCATTTAGAAAAATATTACAAAAATTAATTTTTTATACGGTCCCTAGGTCGTATCACTTATATTTAGGAAACGATGCAGTACACAAAAACAAAGTAAACACAAAACGTTTCATTTTATTACGATAAAAACTGGCCGAGTTATGGAACTTTGAAATCATACATTATATCCATTTTCTTGGATATTGAAAGAAGCTAGTAAGGGCCGTCTCCAAAGTGAAATTAGTTGGAACTCTGCTAGGAAACTTTCGCTCTTGCACTCCACTCGTATGTAAATCGTTTTTAAATTTAAAAGCATATGTAAATAATACAATAACTGAATACTTAAGAAATAAAATTTATTCTGTGTTCGTGTAAAACGTAGAAAAATAGAATATCTTGGGCGAAGAAAACATTTCAAAAGCAGTTCCAAAAAAATAGACTTATATGCAGCGGCTTCAGTCTGATTTGCTGCATTTTTTCTCATCATGACGAACACTAAAAATCTGTTGTGTAGTGGCTTGCCATTGCATACAGTCGTATTATAATATTACGAATTCTAGTACAGGAGAACGATATGTATACAAATGAAGAAACTGCGAAATAGTACTGTTTTATGAGCAGTGAAATAAGATCGAAATAAGAGAGAGGCGGCAAGACTTTATGCCATTAAATTTCTCACTCGAAAACATCCATCTTATTGCACAATAGCCCGTGCTGTGCGCTTGTATAAAACTGGGAGTTGCAATAGATGTATTCCCTGTCTCGTGCCTTCACCATTATTTAAGTTAATTTGGTCATTTTGATATAATAACTATTCATGATTGGAGCATTATTCCACATTATGCTATAATTTGAACGGCAAATCCTGTATCATTTTGCAGCTATTTGTTAAAACAAGGTGTTTAAATCTTTTCGGTACAAGTTGTATTTCTTTAAATTAATTTTTATTGTTTGTCATACAGCAATACAAATTGTCAATCTATGATGTTTACTACGATGTTTTTATTTTCTATGATGCTTTTTTTTTTGCTCTTTCTGTAGATAATGAATTACTGTTCTCTAAACTCAATTTATATATGACCCCCTTTTCTGAGAAATTCAGATGCTTCAAGTTTTTGTAGGCATAACTGGGTCAGTTTTTATCGTAATAAAATGAAACTTTTTGTGTTAATTTTGTTTTTGTGTACTGTATCTTTTCCTAAATACAAGTGATAGGACCGTATAAAACTTTAATTTCTGTAATTTTTTTGTAAATGTTTTTTTTTTGTTCGAAAAACACTTAAAAACATTCCTTGCCTTTTTAAAAATCATTTTTCAAATTGGAAGTGCATATCTAAGCCGAACGATTCGGGAATTAGCTATTAGGTCACATTAAGGCTGGACACCCTGTACACACACACACACACACACACACACACAAAATATATATAATATTATATATATATTATATATATATATTTAAATATATATATATATATTTTAATATATATACTCACACAAATATATATATATATATATATATTGTGTAATTTTTAATAAACAATAAGTAAAAGAAAATGTTTCTTTTTTGGCCTAAGTAGGAATCGACTTTAAATTTTTTATGTTACTTTTTTTTAAAGTTTATAGTAAGAGAAAATTGATTTTTAATTACTATGGATTAATTTCTCCTTTTCTACAACTCAGAGTACTATTTCTACTCTTTTATAAACATTCTATTGTCCTTCATATTCATTTCTTTTTTATTTATGTATTGAATATTTGAAATGAAAAGCCGTGTGCTTAAAATGTTAAAACATCTTAAAATGTTAAAACTCTTTAAAAAATAAAACATTTAAATGTTTTGGGAACAACATATCTCTTGAAATGATGGATCCTTTAGAAACATACACTCTGTTGAGTTGAAGTTAAAATCATTACACTGAAGAATCAAGTCGTTATGTCTATCTATTACCCTTACTTCAATATTCTCGAAATTGAAAAAAAGAAATTCACCGTAGAATTCGACCAATTTGAAATACATTATTGGAATACATAGAAGTTCTAGAGACAATTGTTTTGAAGGACTACTTAGAAATCCTTTCCATATAATGGAAACAAATCAGAATTTAGTGTCTTTATTCTGATCACTTAAAGGATGATTCTTTTCTTATTGATTTTGTTTGTGTATACATATACTTTCAAAATAGGTTATAAGAGTACAATTTTCTTGTGATTATTGATAAGCTGTTTTGTGGATCTCCTTCTTTTCTTTTCTTTTTTCATTCTAAGTATTCTAGTAAAAAGTGATTTTTTTTTAGTTTTCGAATTTGTTGTTTTTATAGTATTTTCAATTTTAAGTAGTTATCGATTTTTTTGTAAGGTAATTCATTTTGCAATGTTTGTGAATAACACGGGGTATAAGAAAAGATCATTCAATTGCTTACAATATATTCGATGTTTTCTTCATATGTTTCTCTGTTAAAATATATTATTCATTTATTTAATCATATATCTAGATATTTCCCAAGATAACTAAGACTTTAAAGAGAGCAATAGAGTAATAATTTCACACATTATATAGTTACTCTATGAAATATCTAGTATTGGAAATTTATGATGATTAATGAGAAAAATAAATAGTTTTAAATTACACTGCTGTTCAAAATTAAGAGAATTTTTAGATTTTGTCGATTATCTCTTGAACCACTGGACAGATTTTAATAAAATTTTGTATACATGTAGGTATGATATAATGCACAAAAAGTAACCATTCAACAAAATACATGCGCGTGATCAAGTGTAACACTTATCAAAGTTGGTGAATATGAAACAGCAGTTGCAGAATATAACAAAAAAAAAACATCGAATAATAAGGGGGTATGATCCCCTCTTTCAGATAAAAAGGCCTCACAGCATGATTTTATACTGGAATTTACGGGATCATGTGGCAATTAATCACATTTGTACATCAACCTGTTTTCAAACCTTGGATGATTCTCGGTAGGGATTTACAATTGCCCACCCCAGAGTGTCACAGGCATGCTCTACAGGGATGAGTTCTGGTGATCTAACTGGCTTATCCATCGGGTGAACATCCTCACTTTCCTAAAATTCGTCGTCTAGATGAGCTCTCTGAGCTTCGTGTTGTCACACATTAAAATAAAATAAGACCAACTCCACACGTGAAAAAGTAGAACAAAGGGTTCCAAGATCTCATCCTTATACCTCACACGATTTGCAGTATCTTTTTAAAGGCTTGGAGGGTTGTGCGGCCTGCCCAGACCTTCTAGCATCTGGTGTTCTAATGGTCGATTTTTCGAACATTGGAGGGTAGGTAGCAGGTTCCCGGTTCTATCCATATGAAAGAGCGGGGATAATATATGAATATAAATTAAATTAACTAAAGATAAATAGGTTATGTTTCAAGAAAAATAAATTTTATTTTACATGAAGATTAACTGACAAATAATAAACAAAAACAGATTACATAATTTGATATTATTTACATCATTATTGAAACAGTAATTGGAAATAACAGAATTCAGAGTAGCAAGAATTATATTAAAATTCTTGTGCATAAATTATTGGGCTACTTAATTTTGTTTGCAAAATCTTAGGCTGTTTAAAAATATTGCAAAAATTTTATCCAAAACGCAAAATGTAAATAAGATTTATGATAGGAATAAGTGATTAAAACTAGCCATAACCTGTTCAAACAGTTTTGTGGAATAATGAATTCCAAGCTGTAGTAGTGAAATTAGAATTTTACTATTGTGTTATCGTTTTCACTTTTATATACAATATTATTTCTCATCAATTTTATTTTGTTATATTTCTATTTATTATTTAGTTTTATATTATATCTATGGTAAAAAATTTAACATGATTAGATTCGTACATACTTATAATATATATATATATATATATATATAAATCTTTCATTTGGTTAATTCAAGATTTTATATAGATATAATCTAATGCATTCAAAATTTAGAATTTAATTTGTTTCATATTTCCTTGCAATAAAAATTATGACCAATCACAATAAGTTTTTGTTAATTCAAAAGGAAAAAAATAATAATTTAAGAAGCCTTTCCTCCCGTACGAGAATTTAATAGAAATTCGTAAGAACTATTCAGGTGAAATAACTATTTCATCTTTAATTAAATTTCCACTTCATCTGTTTACTTTCCAAGTTGGTCTACCCATGAATTGATTACTTTGGAAAGATCAACAATAGAACGGGAAATCCTCTTTGAATGATTTTGAGAACATTTCCAATTAAAAGCCTGCATTCCAGTATATGTATTTAGTTGTAAAATGATTTTACGCAACGTATTTTAAAGTTCGTTCATTTGCAACAGATATAAAATATAAGCTTATTTTTTAAAACATTTTAAAATTCTTGCTAAGAGTGTCTTATAAATGAAGTTATTTATATGTTTTTTTTAAAATTTGAGTTTGGAATTATTAAGTATTGGATTTATTTATCTTTCCATAATGAGAAAAATTAATAAAGCATTTGTGATTTATTTTATTTATTTTTCTATTTAATTATAAACTGCTTTCTTTTCAATATTATTATATTAACAGGCTCTTATTTTCAAGAAACAGAAATACTTTTGAATAAAAAATTTACTTATGCATTGTTTTAATGGAAAACACAGGGTGTTGCCAAATTTAACTGATAAATCAAGACGGCTGATAGTATGCTGCATGGGAAATACAAATCAAGAAGAACATGAGGTCGCAAATCATGTTTAGTCGGTGAAAATTTCGGTAACAGTAGCCGTCGCGAGGACGACTACATACAAGGGAAGTGCACAAAAGAATGCGGAGGTTTATAGCGCGGTATTAAGGCAGACGAAATGTGACAGTATGAAAATTTCTCACTCGTCTGGGGAGAATAAAACTTTAGAGCATGCTGCAATAGGTGTGCGTCATATAAAGCGTGGTTGTTAAACAGCTTTTTGTAACAATGTCGGATTACACAAATGAGAAATATGCGGATAAGCACCTCATGTACGTTCGAGCCGATTGCAATGGACGCCTAGCACAGAGAATGAACCAGGACCTCTCTCCGAGGAGACGATGTCTGTCCCATAGATCTTCTAAGTCATATCACCTGTACATTGACTAACGCTACCACAGCTTCGAAACATATCTGTGACAATCACTTCTTGCATTTCTGACGTCAAGCTGCGATGCATTGAACGTTTTGTAAGCATGTTTTAAGTCTAATAAACGTATTTCTTACCTCTTATTGAGCCTTTCCATTCCACTTGATATCAAATCTTCATAACTGGCTTGCAAATTACTCCGACAAAATGTGGTTTGTAATTCCATGTTCTATGGTACTTGGTCGTCTCCATCCTGCTTATTATCACCCCTCTGAATTAGTCAGTTAGAATTTGGCAACACCCTGTTTAAATTTTTTTCTGAGTAGAAATTTATAAGCTGCAAAAGACTTTTACCATCTTAAAATACCATCACTACTTACATTACATAAAGTTTTTTCCCATTAACTATTGAAAACATAATTTAAATCATGATTTGCGCTCTGGTCTTATGAAAATAACATCATAACTAGAAAACTTCTAAGTAGAATTAAAATTAGCAACTTGATTCGGGCCTTATGTTGTGAGATGTGATGGGAGATGCTGCATATGTGCAAAAAGGCTGCACATAAGCAGCCGAAAATAAAAGAATCTCGAGAATCCTCAAAGAAATTGGTATGAAGATTTTGAAATTAAAGTAATTGGCTAGTGTGATTTCCTTAATGTTTGACCATTTCGTAGAACTGCTAGTTCCACCAAAGTAGTCATTGTTTTATTCCAGAATATCATCAATCCAAAATAAAACACAGTTAACTTTTCCCATGCAGAGTTATTATATATATATATTTCTTTGGCCTAATTTAGCGATAGCTTTAGAAATTCCAATAGCTCTCCATTTTAGTCGAAAGCCTGTATTGGTATCTTCAATTTTCATAGTTCTACACCTCTGTTTCGTAATTTGTTTGTTTTTATCCAGATTTAGAACAATATTCTTTTGCACAGTTTATTTTCTTGATATGCTTCTTAAAATTCACATTCTTTCGTTTTTAAACCTTGTAGGAAGTACAATTTTGTTTCTTATTATTTTATTTTATTTTATTTTACTATATATATGATTAAATTTTTATAGTCACTGCACTTTCTTTCATGTAATTCCTACACTTGTTTGAATTAAAAAGAAACGCACTATTAAAAATAAATAACTAATGTGTTTCCAATTTTTATATTAGGAAATATTTTTCTTTGTTAAAAAAATTTAATTTTGTTCACATAGAAAAAGATACAGTGCATTTACTTATATTTAAGGTATTAAAATACACGCACATTCATAAGTATACATATACTGTTATGTAAAAAGTGAGGACAAAACCATTGTAGGCAAAGGACACCCACACACATACACACGCACACATAAACATGCACGCACGCACGCAAGAATGCACGCACGCACGCTGGTGAATAACGCTTTTACGAATATGTTAAATATTTCAGAGAAAGCTATTGTACAGTGTATATCTGTTTAAGTGACGTCGTGAACGAAAACGCATCCCCTCATTCGAGAGAAGCTGTCAAATAGCTGTTTGAGAGTCAAGACGTTCACCAAATGGATTAGCCGGTGGTATCTAAGGGTCAAAGTCTAATCGAACACGTGTGGAATATACACTCTAGACGCAATTCTCAGCAAGTCACCAGCCGCCAGCAATGATTCTGATGCTTGATTTTGGTGCAATAACAGGAATGGTTAGTAATGCGTCTACATCTCATTAACAATATGGAATTCATATTGGTTAAACACTGTTAATCCTCCGTGGTAGTCGAGTTAATTAATAATAAAAATTGGAACTTTTTTTTTGCCAACTTTTGTTATATCAACGTTTTTTTTTTTCTTTTGTCAAAATTTAATCAACACTAATTCTTTGATAAAGTTCCAATTTATAGTTTGAATTTTTTTAGAAAAGTTTCATTGATACTTCCCATTTGTTTTGGAAACCTTCTGATTTTGAACACGCATGATTTTATATTAGGAAAAAAAACTGTCTCTAGCTTAATATTTGCCCTTAGGGCACATAGCAGTACTTTCGACACATATTAGCTCGGGTTGCCTAATAATCCTCATGAGGAAAATATTCATTATATGTGATTTTAGTTTCAAAATCGCTTTCCGTAGAGATGACTTGATTTTATGCAAATCTAACTACTATTTAAGTGCCTGCCGTTGAGTATGTGAGAAATCAATGGTTAATCGTTGATTTCTAAGTGTGAAATTTAAGTTATCAGAAAAGGTAAACAGTGATTGGGTGGTCGTGTGTCTTCCGATTTATTATCGATGTAGAATCAATCCACCAGGAATTGGGGAAGTAAACAGCCTTGGAGTCTGACCCAACTATCGAGCTTCGAGAAGGATTATAACAAGGATAAAAAAATTTCAATAATCTATTTGATCCGATTAAGGGTAAGGATTTCAGATTGCTCCCAAAGCTAAGCTATAAAATTGTACATTTCATAAAGTGCTAAGGATAGAAACAAACGTAGCTATTTTTCAATTTCAACTATTAATTCACATTCCCTATATATTTAGATATTTATCTTGTTCAAATTTTCAATCGTTAATAAAATGCATTTTAAAGCACACGAGCTGAAATGTTATATACACGATTATTTTGGATGACAATACAGTAATTTAATTATAATTAATAAAAATTAATTGATTAAAACTAATTATTCATAGAATTACAAATGCAGCCACGTTGGCATGTCATTTTTTACGCCTTAGCGACCATTTGAGCGATTTGTGTCAAAACTTGAAAGGGTTTTTTCTCACATTTTAAAGCGCTCATTTGAGCTGAAATTTTCTTTTTGTATTGTTTGGGGTAACAATATGATGATTTAATTATAATTAATTGACTGAAATTAATAATTCAAAGAATTACAGATACAGCCACGTTGGTTTTATTTCTAGCTACTTGGGTCAAAACTTTAAAATAATTTTTTCCTCACGTTGTAAAGCATTTTCAGTTGAACTGAAGTTCTATATACACGATTGGTTTGGATGACAATACGATACTTTAATGATAATTAATAAAATTAATTGCCACTTAATGTTGTGATTCTGTTATATGTATATGCATATTGATATTAATTGTAACAATAAAAAAGTAACCAAAATAAGACTTTATTGTTGTTCTTAGTAGAAACTGGCTTAAAAATTTTTTTATGTTGTTTGTTCTGATTATGTCTGCTTCTTCTTCGAATTTTCTCACACCTGCGATCTTCGGGGCGTGCCACAGTTGTAAATTAATAGTTTGAAAAGCAAATCATAGTTTTTAAAAATATTTTAAAAAATTGAAACAATTTACCACATAAAAATATATTTAATTATATAATTCAGAGCACTTAGTGTAGTTTTATAAGTATGCATTATTAACCGTGGACGTTTAAATATCCTTTCTATTTATTCGTTTGTTAAGAGCAAATAAGAAGCTCTATTTACATTCCAATACTTGAGTACACACTAATTAGTTTTAAACAAAAATTCTTTTGTTGTAAAGAAAGATCAAGTATTTTAAAAGGCTATGTTTAATATAATATTTCTACAATAATTAGTATGAAACTCTCAAATTGTGTTAAATGAAAGGTATAATTAATTAATAAAATTTGCTCTTTAAAGGGGAATCGATTAGGTAATAAGGTAAGTTGTGGATAACAGATATTGATGGAGAAAACAATATAGAAATTAAATGTATAGTTGAGAAAATCATAGTAATAGTAGAACTATAGAGAAGATAGTGCTGCTTAATTACAGATTAATGTTTACGCAGCATTTATGTAGAAAAAAATTATAGTGAATATCGCTTAACATGAAACTGAGGGGAATGAAATACTTTTTGTGATCAAAGAATTTCGTGTTAAAGGATATTGCAAAAAAAAAAAAAAATGTATATTCAACAAAATTAAATTTATTAGAGTACACTTTATTTACATAGATATGTATATATGCATGAATTTCATAAAAATCAATGAAATAAAAATATTCACAAAAACCTAATGAAATTTAATAAAACATTTTCTAGTTTTTTTTTTTGAAAAACTTGAGTTGAACTTATTAAGTTATTGGGAAAATATAATCTGATATTGTTTTGCACCTCTGTTCAAGTGATTCAGTCATCTGTAGAGAAATAAAAATTTATTAAACACGTTTTTCAGGACCTCAATCGAGTGCCTGCAGGAAATGACTGCTAACTGTAACGCAGGGGAAAAAATTCAAGCATGTGCATTAAGCTGTCAGCTTCGACGGTGCGCGGTCGCTCCGCTTTACTGTGCATGAGAAAATTCAAGGTTGGATACTTCTTGAATAGACCTTGTATAACGTTTAAATATAAATAATTGTATTTAATTATACAAAATTATATTATAATTATTCCTCTACGAACCTTAAAGAATTCTTTGAATTACTTGTACTTTTTGAACATTTTTTTTCCCATTACGATTTGACGTATTATACTATTTGATAACGATCTATATGAAACATATGCTATATTCTAACTAATGCTACATGTCAAAAATAATCCAAAACAGAATTATTAATTACTTTACTGCATTTTCAAAAATTCCGTTCAAATTAAAATATTCCGTAATTTTATAAATACATTTTATTTCGATGGTATATTCATTAATTTAAAAAGTAGACGTTGTTTTTGGAATAATTGAAAACTATTTCTTTATAAACTGCAATATAAAACATTTAAACTTTAAAATTTAAAAAAAATCTTCATTTTAAAAATTAAAACTGTTTTTTAGTACGAACCTTTTTGAAAACAATATTGTTTTCAAAAAGTTAAAAACGATTGTTTTCAATGCTTTATAATGTGAGAAATATAAAAGATTTCTGAACGTTTTCCAGGGAATAACATGTAAAAAAGTAACCGAGAACTTTTTTGTGTGTATCAGCACAATAATTTTATTATTACATTTTTAATACATAATCTATATTAACTATACTAAAAACAACATTAAAATTGATATTAAACATAAAATGGCAATTTTAAATTTGGTAATCAAGTAGTTGAAAACGCAGTTTCCGTCATAAATAAATTATTTTTAAAACACAATTAAAGTGAGATAAAAATATTGGACTTTATATTTTAAGAATGTGTGTTTCTAAGAAAAAATCAAATCCAAACCTAATGTAGTGACATAAAATTCATTTTAATCATTAAATAAACATTCTCTTAGAAAAATGCATTTGTGCTTTAAATTTACGAGTATTAGTATGTGCCAGAACAAAATGGATTATTTAGAAAACTTTTTATGCCGAAAGGAAATTTAAATACTTTCAAATAAGTTGAAATAGTTTGCAAGGGGATTCTGATTATTTTTAAAACACCTTTTATTTTATCAAGGCTTCGTTACGTAAATCATATTGAGACAGATTTTGAATTTATTAACGCATTCTCAGCAAATTCTTCTCAAAAATTGTTGGAGAATTAGCTATTTTAATAATAATAATTATTATTATTGCTATTAATAGTGATTAATGAATTAAACATATACTTCTAAAAATTTAATTTTTAAGCTATGTTTGAAAGATTAGAGGAACGTTCTTTTTTTCACGGAAAACTTTCAAAGGATTTTAAAACGAATTAGAATGTCTGGTTTGTTTTTTAGAAACGCGTAAATCATTTAAAACTACACTTTTCATTCACGTTTTTAAAAATAAGTGCATTGCTCTTAAATTTCAGCATTCCTTTTTTGTTTTGTTTAAGAAGGCTTTATAAAAATATAATTTCAATTAGAATTTATTTTTGTGCCTAAATCATATATATAAATTGCTAATTATGTATAAAAGTTCAGTCATGTTATTTTTTGTTATACAGAAAGGGAGATGTATAAGAATTAATCAGATCTTGTTTTCATTTTTTGTGCTTATATATTTTATACCTGAAATTATATTTAAATATTTTACAGTGAAAAAAACTTATTTGCTCCGAATAGCATGGCAAGCATCTTTAACTTAATACGCACATATGATGCAGCATTCAATAGTAATTTTTTTCATAAATTTCTAATTCCATTACGTGTTTATTCACTTTGAAAAGCTATATCATTTCGAAATTTGTATAACGGATTAAATTAAGTGTTAATAAATGCAAGGAAGCATTTTGAAAGCAACATTTTAACTTCGCCTGGTAACAGAGACATTAAGATTAAAAATCAGAATTTTTATTTAGTTATATTAGATCTGACCTTATGGCTATCAGAAGGAGTTAGCAGTTTGCATATGAAGCCAAGACACATTTTCATGTTAATTGGATTCTGACTGACAGCCGTTCCTAAGTTCAACATCTTCCAATTAGACATCTATTGGGGACCAGACTAGCCTTGATATCCTATACCTTTTTGATCGGATTTCTTCTAAACATAGTGTACATTTTCATTAAGTCCCATCTCACGAGGGGATTGATGGTAATGAGAAAACTGATTCCTCAGCTAAGACTGGGGCTAAGGAGGGGGTGAATCCTACTGGGTTTCTAACATTCAGAGAATTATTCTCGCTTAGGAAAATTGATCTTAATAAACTTGGAAGAACTTCTCCTACAAATCCTTGGTACTTCGGAAGAAATGCAAGAGGTTCATAGAGGCTTATGCCTAGGAAATATCAGACAACCTTCTCTAGCTTTATGGCGGCCATATAAAAACCCTCTCTTTTCGTCTTGGTCAGAAGATGTTCCCGCGGCACCACTGGTGTTATTCCGAGTCGGCCTCCCTTGCCCACATCTTAACTTGTTTGGACAGGTCCTTCAAGACCCTCTTCTGTTTTTGGATTTTCTTGAAATTTTTGAATTCAGGGGCATTATCTAGTATTGCTAGACAATCTGGGATTAGCAACAGCAACAATTAAGATACTATTTTCTTGAAATAATATTGTTACGTTCATCAGGGTTCGAAGATTTTATGCATTTCAGTCACGAAAAACAAAACAATGTGCAAGAGAACAAGTGCCATGAGAATTTATTCTCACAAAAACAGTCCTTGAAATACAGGATGAAGCAGCAATATTCATAGAATAAATCGCAGAAGGTCTTCACACCTTCAACAGCGTTCAGACACAATGATCAGTGTTTAAAATACACGTATGTAAAAGATAATTCACAAGCATAGCCGAGCTAATCGGTAATCATGGTCAAGACAAGTTTACTAATCGCTAGTCAAAACAATACTCACTAATCTCTTGTTGAAACAAGACTGATTCGTTTCGGCGAGCATCTCTCTATTTATATGCCCGTGGATCCATCTGGAAAGATTCCTTTGTGTCATAGATCATGAAATTAGTGGATTTTTCCGCTAATTTTTAGAAGAATCCAGAGGGTCGCGATCTCACCAAAAATGGTCGCCATCAGGCCAAAGGTGCCAACATGGCTCTATCGCCAAGATTTCGCCAAGTTCCTTTTAAATCGTCATTATAACATAAAGGATGGTGTCGCTTGCGAATATTATAATTTTAAATTAAATTAAATATAACATAGAGTAATTTAAACGCATTACACATCCAACTACAAATTATTTACACTATTTTATACAAGAATCGTAGCAGTATCCAAATTACATTTCAAAACAATAATGGAATTTTGATACTAAATTACTTGGAGGCCATTTTTAACTTGTTGCATTGTCAGTTAATTGATATTAGTATAATATATATTTAATAATTTAAGAATTTTACATCTTATTATTCATGACTTAAGTAAATACTTATTTACTTTAATATACGTGGTGAACATGTTATATAATATATTTGTCACATATTATATTCATGATTATGATTGTCAATTTTTAGAACTTGTTTTTTAAACTAATAACTTATCAAATGTTTTTGAAAAGCTTTATACTAATTAATAATTTTTTTAAAGATTGGACACAGTATACAGCAGACTGCGAATTGTGCCAAGTTGATAATTACAACCTATTGCTGTGTGTGTGTGGTCAGTTCTTTTTTTCTAATTTTGAAATATCCTCTGAAGTACTACTCACTTTATCAGACAATAAATATACGTGTTTAGGATGATATTTAAGCGATTTTGCTTCTAGGCTTCTTAACGTTTTTGGAATACCAAATAATCCATCTAGAAAGAATGCTATGTTAAATTATAAAGTATATTTATAGAAGCTAGGTTGCACCTAAGTATCTTCTAATGAAAAACTTTCAGAATATATTTGTATACCATAATATTAATTTAAATGGTTGAAATTGTGATAAAATACATACCATGCAAAGCTTCCATGATATTGTGGATTACAGAGACACAAAAGTCAACCTTTTAAACAGTTCAAAATTTTTTCTGCATAAAACTTTATTATCTTTTTTAAACTGTTATTAATTATACAGAATAAAATTTAATAATTCGTTATCTTTTTCCATACTATTCAGGGATTCTACCCTGTGATAATAGTACGGTGAATAATGTTATGATAGAATATATAACATCAGAAACAGGGACATTGTTGAAGTAGATTGCTTAATGAATTTTTTAATTCAATTTCCTCATTTAAATACGTTTTTTGGTAAGAATTTCAATCAAAAAGAGCAAAATTATACTCCACATAAATTTCTCTATTCACTTTTTCTAGATTTTCTTTTCTAACACAGCTAACTAAATTAGTTTATTTCAGTCTGAATACAAAAATATTTTCAATTATTTATAATAATAACTCAACAATATAACATTTGAGTTTCACAAATGTTTGTATTATTTCACAAAAAAAATTAACTTAGTTTTAGCACAAACAGAATTAAATCTATAAAGGCATCGGTTACAAAGATCCTAAGTTTAATTTAAAAGAGTTTTCAGCATTTCAACAATAATAAAACACTAAATAAAATTTTAAAATATTTTGAAGGATAGTTTTCTTTCTATTTTTACTATTAAAAAACATGAAAAGATAATATCGTTTTAAATTGATACTTTTTTCTATCTTATATAATAAGCCCCCAAGCACCCACATAATTTAATAACAAAATGTATTTAAGTCAAATTTAGCCAGAATTCACTGCTTTAATATTTTTATATGATTTTCTCTTATACTCATTGCAAAAGTTCTTCTATCAATACGTAAATGCAAGGGAAAAATTCTTAGTATTAAAACAAAGATTTTAATATCTCTGATTAGCATTTTTGGGTTCATTGGTGCTCTAAAAATCAAAATAATTAGTATTGATTTCATGGACAACTCCCGGGGCGTTTTCCTTCTTCCTGTAATAAAAATGTCGCATCAATGATTGATGTCTGGAAAATAAATTTAAAAAGAGGAATTTGGTCTAGAAGCCAATAAAAGCTATTGGAGAATTCTTGAATATCTGGTTTTTAATCGATTTTAGGACCCGAAGAAACACCTCCATCCATGGCCTATACGAATGATAAACAGTGAAAATTGTTTAACACGAAAGTGAAGGGACTGAAATAATTTTCGTGTTAAAAAACGAATTAAATGATATTGAAAAAAAAAATCATATATTCAACAAAATTAAGCTTATTAGAGTACATTTTATTTACATAGATATGTATTTATGCATGCATTTAATAAAAATCAATAAAACTAAAACATTCTCAAGAACGTAATGGTATTTAATACAAAAATTTCAAGTTTTTTGAAAAACAAAACATTTATTGAGTTTTTGGAAATTTTTCTTTGCATTATATTTTTTTGCATCAAATTACTTACAAATTGTTCGATATCGTCGATTTTGTTATCTATTTCACCAATGGAGAATGTGCGTCTAAATAACTGCGCATACTTTTCCTAATGTTTCTCCTTTCGAATAACTTAGGGAAAGGAGTTGCATTACTCCTTTCATTCTCCATATCGAAATATGCATCATTTTTTAAAACTTTTGAGCAAACTTTAAAACGACTTTGTTCTGTCGTAAAATTGGAGCTGCACACACATTGTCATCGTCCACTACAACGAATTTTTCCGAAGATACTGAAGGACAAATCAAAAATACCGAAGAATAATGTGAAATCCCCTCTCTTAAATCTCTCATGTGTTCCGTATTTGTTCATTACAAGATGGGGAATCTTCTCGTCTTGAGCAGTTTGCTTTTTGTTGTAAAAGAAAAAAAATGCATGAAAATGCATAGTAATTTGTCAGGAACATTGTACCATTTCGTGTTAACTGATATTTCGTCTTAAGTGTTTTCGCTTTAAGCGTATATTTCCCTGTATTCAGAAAATATACAAAAACACTAATGGTTTATGGATTACAAAAAATTACGTAATTCTACATTTTTATATTTTAATTCATGGTTGATAATATTGTAAAATGATAGGTAAAAAAATATTTAGGTATTCTAAAAATCAAATCAATTGAAATAGAAAACAAATCTAAAGTAATTAATTTAATAGAAGACGAGAGTCCTTTTATTTTGCCATTATTTATATTAAGATGTATGTTGAACTTAACATACATACAATGTGTAAGTAAAAATTCAACAATATTCTTGATTACCTACTAAAAATATTAATGATATATGTTACTTTATTGATTGATACTATATCCAAACGAAAAATAAACAAGGACATAAAGAAAACGTCACAAAATGCGTAAAAAATGGTATTTTCAAGGCCCTTTTATTCGAATACAACTTCGTTAACTCAACATTAAAATTGTTTTCCAAATGTGAAATGTTCATGAAATAATAATTTAACAATTTATTTTATTTAAATATTTTGAAAGTCCAATATAAATTAATTTAGACTTAGAAATAATGTATTCTAAAAGACAAAAAGACAAAAAGAAATCTTAGTTATTTATAATTATTTGAAGGAAGTAGTTAAAATAAATTATTCTTTTCGAATAATCTATTTTTTACTCCTTAAACTATATATTTTGAAATCATTCACTTATAAATAAAAGTTTATAATCTGAATTTTAATCGAAATACTTTTTAATGCTGCACGTAATGATTTTAGATTTTTTAACATTTGAATTCAAAAAGGAATCGCAAATTATGTCAATATCAGATTTTCGAGTAGAATATATCATACAGTTAATTGCCAGAAAGATACTTTCATAAAATTGTGAAGATTAAATTTAAATTGCATTGAAAAGAAATGATTAAGGTCAGTATTTTTGACATATGGGAATATAATTTAGTTTCCTTTTTGAAAATTCTAATCAAATATAACCAAAATTGATTTAAGTCTCTAACAAGTAAACTAGTAGAAGTCATCAAAATAATTTTAATTTCATTCGTATATATTTAATTATACGATTTTTTTAGCCAAATTATATATACATACATTAATTACATATATATACATTTTTTTTCCAAAGCATACCATCACTTTCTGGAAAAATTCAAATTTCTACATTTCAAATCTGGCACATATGCCTACATCTAAAGAGTCATGAGAATGTGTGCTCATTTTTTCCCGAATTTTTCGGACTTCATTCCTTTTGCAAAGTTTTAAGGATTGCATCTGTTATAGAAAATTATTTAAAAAATTTTATGCGTAACTTCCTATTTTCTCATGATTATTAGAAACTCATCGACTCACAATTATCACATCGATAAATGGAAAGAAATTTTAAATCCATCATTTCCTACTTTTCTACTCAATCTTGTATAAACATTTCATTGAATTGAAATAGTCAAATAAGCACACATTTTGATTATATCTCACCTCTTTAAAGCAAATTCAACAGAATTTCTTCCTGTATTTTATTGCCTACCTTCATTTGATGCTATTGCAAATGAATCTCTTAACTGAACAAAGAAACGAATCTTTTGCTGTGTTATTTGACGTTATTTCCACGTGTTATTTATTACTGCGTTTATATGGTGCTGTGGCTTAGTATTTTTATAGCAGCATATATTTCACTCCCCCCCCTCCCATGTCCATCCTTTAAATCCGGATCAACTACAAAGCTGATTTATAGCGTAAGTGGGCGGTGGTCACGAAAGTGCCTACGAAGAAGACAGCAAAAATCAAAAATTGATATGCGGAGTTTTATAAACTGAAGATTACTTTAATATTCAAAACCAAAAGCAATATTTTTTTACTAGATAACCTTTCTGTGATTGTTGTACTTATTTTCATAGTAAATTAATCAATTTATGAACATTAATTGTTACGAATGAATTGTAAAATTTTTAAGGGGGTCCGGCACTTCCATAGGAGCCTATGTTAAAATTGCGTAAGTTTTTGTACCATTTTCTCAGAAACTACTTGCTTCTCATAGATGAAATTTTCACAGAAGGTTATATGTAGTATCTATAAGATTTTAATAGAGGGTTTTGTCTTTTTACTAAAAATTAAAATAATCCTGAATTTTTTAAAAAATGTCAAATCCCCCCTCTCTAAAATTTAGTTTAAAAAGGCGTTATCTAAAAAAGTTTGCGAGATATTTCTTATCCCCTCCATTAAAATGTGTAAACATGTTAAAAATATACTTACTGAAAATTTGAGGACCCTACATTAATTAGTTTCTGAGAAAACGGTATATAAAGGGAAAAATATTGCATTTTGAGAAAACAGGCTTTAAAGTAAACAATTGTAATTTTTGACGATTTACCTGTTTTAATACTTTCCAGAAGCATATGAAACATTTTCTTTGCCCTCTGCTTCTACAAAAGACTCTTCTAATTTTCTGTTTTTCATTATTTTTAGTGATCTAGCCTTTTTTTGTATCTCAAGATGCTTTCGTTGGGCTACACGAATCCTACGTGCATCTAATTTTTTAAAGCATGACACTCAATTAAAACCTGGTTCAATACCACAATGTTTTAAAATGATGAATTTGGCTACATGGCCCATATTGAAGTTTTTTTTAATTGCCATATTTACCCCTAATTTTAGAGTTTTTAACTCAACAAACGTAGATTTTGGAATGACTGACCATATGGTAGTATTAACTGACTCATTGGGGTTTTGAGTCTTTCCATGTAGACATTTTTTTAATAACCTAGGTTCAACTAAATCTCTAAGAATTGGCTTAATTTCATTCATGAGGGAAGATGGCACATTGGCATGTTTTTTATGGTCATAATGCTTTTCGTTAAATTCAGCTTTTGCTTTCTGAAACTTGCTCCGTGAATTTGTACCCGAGGGACACAATCCATGTTGAGGGCTCTTATTTGTAGACAAAAGATGGAAATAAACAGCCCAAACAGCAGTTTTCATGCTGTGTAAATCATTGATATTGTTTCTAATGGCCATACCATAATACCTCTGAATTTTTGAAATTAAAATGGCGATGAGTCGGTTGCGTCCACTTTGGCTTCTTCCATCACTTAATTTTTTCCCTCTGTTTTTTCTTTTGAGATTCAAAAGACGGGAACCCATACGCTTTTGGATATGCCCAACGCACTCTAATTTTTCCACTTGAGTGTCATAAGGATTCAGGGCAAGTATTGATGAAAAACCTCTTGAATCTCCATCGCCCAGATATTTTGTGTAATGAATGCCATAATGAGCTTCGGATCTTTCAAATATCGCCGTTACACCTTTCACTTCCATGCCTCCACTTGTTCCACTATAGTTGGCAATACATGACGGTTCATGAACAGAATCAATTGCAGTTTTGCACCGACAATGTTTCGAGAACACTTCAAAATCAATAACTTTTCCAGTATCAACACTCGTAGCTCTAACAATACCATTGAGGGACTGGTATCCTCTTTTCTGCCATCTAAGGCAACAGCAATGTCTCGTCTACCTTCTATTCGTGTTGCCTCATCAACAGAATTTCTCATTGATTTTTCACAGGTAATTTTAGAAGAGTCGAACAACAATTCTGTATAAGTACGGAATTTTTCAGGTGGAGATAGCAAGTTCATAAGTCCACAGAATGTTTCTGCAGCTGAATGACCTCTTCCAATAGATCTGAAAGCAAATACCAATCTGATATTTGAGTGGAAAAGTTTTTTTTTTATTCTTTAATTTAGTTTACGTATGAAAACCATGTTTTTTGCGCAAAAACTACAACAAAGTTCCATATAATACACAATTCTAACTCTTTTAGAAGCCTCCAATGAGATTGAATGGCCACTGTTTTTACAAACAGCAAAGTTCAATAAAGAACTTTATTCAATAAATTTAATTCTATTAAAAAATTTTTTTCATTACTTCCTTCCATATCTTCATATAAACTGTTGTTTGAAATAAGTTTTCGTTTTGAAGCACTTTGAATAACAGTTTCTGTGCTGTCTTATGTGATAGCTGAAACATTTTGAGCAATCTTTTTTTGAACACCGACATTTTTGAGTTCTTTAAATATTGTTTTAGATCTCCCTATAATTTTGTCGTTAGTAAAATACTGATAAATTATTTAATGTAAAACGTGGATTAAACAGGAAAAAAAATCTGGATAAATACATTAGAATTCACATTTAGCAAGTTCAAGCAAGAATAATCCCATTTTACAACAAACCAAACGAAAAAAAGTAAATAACTGTGCTGAGTTGTCTTTTCCTTTCTTCAAAGAAAAATCGTTTTATTTATGTGTAAAAAAAAGGTTATTATAATTGTGGAGAAAACAAATCACGCTGTTATCGAAAAATTAAGCATGATGAAAGACAGGTTCTCTTCACTCGTCAAAGAAAGTGGCTTCCTTTTAAAAAATAAATACAAATACTTCTAATTATTGTATTTCCATATATTATATATAATTTTAAGCAGAAATGTTTGAATATTTTTAAAAACATAAAAAAGTCAAAATCGATCATTTTTCAAAAATGCATGTGCTGGACTCCCCTTAAGGAACACCCAGAGAGTCCACTGTCTTGAACACATTCTAAATCTATATTTTTTCATTATTTCCTACACTTCTCAAAAAACGTAACTGTAACTGTGAGCACCGCATTTTTTCGTGCTTCCAACCTCAACTGCAACATTAAAGCACCGTAGATTGGGGCGTTACTATTGTAAACACGGACTCGATAAATATTTGTCTTCGTCAAAAGAAATTTAAATTCTAAATATTATCACAACTCCCTCAAAGATGTAGTTTATATATATTTCTCCACCCATATTTAAACGCATTAAATTAAATGTAAATTATCTGTAAATATATTTTTGTACACAATTTTTTTATAATTTCCATTTCTGGATGACAGCATATGCTACTATAGACCTCCAATTTTAAAGTGTAAGATCTTTCAGCAAGTTTTCAGAAAATAACGCAGAATTTTAAGTATGAAAGAATTTTGAAATAGTGTCCCCGCCTAAAAACCATCATGCTGAGATGGGTTAGTTAAAAACAACTGCCGATTAAAAGCAATTCACACCCTGGTGCAACCGTTTTTTACATGGCGTGTATGTGGTGTATTGGAGGAAAGAGAAAAGGCACAAATAAGTAAATTTTTCTCTGAGATAAGTAAATCCTTTGGAAACACACTTCCATGGTCCTTTTATTGCATTCCGAACCCTTTGAAAAAGTTTTACTGATAGCAGCGCAAGGAAAAGAATCGCATTTCGGCAGGACGTATATATACGTCATAGGCACTCGGCATACCGTTTGATTGAGACGGATATATACGCTGGTGGCAATTAAGAGGAAAACTGGTTTTCGCCCTTCCCATCAGTTTTTTTACGTTCTTTTTTGATAAAAAACTATGAAAAATTGGAAGCCGCTATATAGCAAAATGTATCCAAATGAAATTTTATTCTTCCCAAAATAATGATGTTATAAATAAATATAAAAATATAGTTGTATGCTTTTAGATACGTTTATTAACTGTAATTCAGTTTATTAAAATCTTCGGATTGTAATGTTCCCTCATTTAAACAATTTTAAATACAAATAAAAAATTTTTTAAAAACAATTGTTTATAGTTTTGGCAGTAAATAAGATGCTTTTTTCCCTTTCTTTTCTGTGGTTGGTAAAAAACAAAATTTTAAAATCATTCACTCTTATTACTGTGCATGTTCACGTAACATAAAATAAACTAAGTTATTAAGTTATATTGAAATATATGTATTCCGAAATTATACCAAAAACTTTTACGACTTCATACGAAGTCATAAGGTATTACTTATTTTTTATGTGAACCAATGATATTTTAAAATTACAGTATTACTTAAAACGATTTACTTACAATATATTTACTGAATGCTATATTTATTAGGGTGTAATAGATTATTTTTGAAGGGATAGTAAAAATAAGTTATTATTACACCAGCCAGCATTAAACATTCTAAAAATGTTCTTATTCTATTTACATTGTCAGTTATATTTCTTTATATAGAAGAAAGATATATTAGGTGTTACAATTACCTGATACAGATTATTTAATAAATTATGGAAAAAACGTTCTAAATATATACATACATATGTATACATGTTTATAAATTTCCCACAGTCCCCTTATAAATTTAGACTATACTCCTTTTCTGTCTTCGCAAAAACGTAACCTTGTAAAACCCGAAGACGAGAGATACAGAGAAAGAAAAATTGCCTGGATTTTGAAGTGTTTACATATGCTGGTCAAGCTTTCCCTCGCCATCCATATGGATGAAGCCCTGGCATTTTTTCCCCTTTTTTCGCCTTTTCTAGAAAAGAAAGCACCGGCCACTGGAATTTTCAAATGCACATTACCCTGACTCTGCGAACTTTTAAAGAACCTTTCTCAGAAACATCTTGTGTATTTTGTTCCTCACTGAGCCAAAATAACAGCGATTTTCGCAGGAGATAATAGTCAGAATTTATGTTCAATGCTCTCAATGGACCATTTGTTTCTGCAAATAGTGTGTTTTGTTGAAATGTTTTATAATACTAGATAGGAAATTCGAAGATCGGTTCTCTGAATTGTATGAGAGGCTTTTAAGAAAAGTGGGTGGTAAATATATTGCACACAAAAAAGTCACTTGTAAGTTTTAGGTAAATTCTTGCAGCATTAGTACATGATTAAATTGCAAAAATGATTCTTATTGAGTATGTATGTTAATATTAAAGAAACTGATCGTCTAATAAATTTAAAGAAAAAAGTACAAGATTAAGTTTAATGTTATTAATTAAATAGGTATCATCAGTAAAATAGTTTTTGATGTTAACAGAAATTGTTTAATGTAAAAGTTTGAAAACATAAAATAAGTGGAAAGACCACTCTGATACACTGTTAAAATCAAATTCATTATAAAACAATTAATATCATTTAAAATATTGTATTAATTCTTTTTCCCAATATTCTTACAATAATCTGAACTAATGTAGGTTCAAAAGCTTATAAAGTGTATATATGAACACATCTATTTTGATTGACTTTTAAGAATGAGTAAGCAAACTTTGATCGAATTGAAATGTATGAAATTTGCGTCAGTACGCCTTTAGATTATTACTCAAAGAAATTAATTGATGATAAATAATGAATTGCATTAATAATAATAGATTTCTTATATAAATGCATGAAATAGGATATAAGCAAGCATAATAGTAAGAAACTCATTTTACAAACTATTAAGTAAAGGGAATGATATGGTAAAAAGGAAACGTATTATTAAGCCATTAAAACTATTTCACGTGAACAAAAAACTTATATTTATTGGAATATTTGATATTAGTTGTCTATTTTGGAAGATTTCATCTAGAACTTCCAGTATTCCAATTCTAAGAAAATATTGCTAGTTAATTTATGCCGCTAATGTAATAAATCAAAAAGTAATATATATATATATATATATGAACTACTGTAAAAAAAAATAACACATTATATTCTTTACTAAGTTTTCTTCAAAAAATGTTACCAGACGTAAATTTTCCTATTCTTCTGAACAGCAAGGTAAGATTGATTTATCATAAATATATCTCATGAAACAAGAGACTGAAGAATATATGCTGGAAAAAAAGCATGAAATTTAGCGAGCTACATGAAGTATTGAATCTTGAAATAATAAAAAGGAAAGAAATATTCATGTTCATTAATCCTGATGTCAAAATTTCATTATTTTTTTTAACAAATGATGAGTTAGGAATCAAATATATTCTATAAAATTTCTTTTAAAAATATCAAATATTCAAAATGAGTTCAACTCTTTTTCAGAGAAGTTGGTATTTTTCATCTGTTTAACTGTAAAATCTCAGTCATACTTAATGACGAGAAGTTAATTAAGCCTTTTAATTATAATTTAAATATTGTGGCCATATGATTTGTTATATCTCTGAATGTATGAATAAATATAATGTATGCTATGTTCTTTGACTTAAATATCTCCGCATCTTAAGGTTATTCCTCCGTTGTATTTGAAATTATTTAAAATTGTATTCGAAGAAATTTAGAATTAATAAATTAAATATAAATATAAAATTGTTTCATTATTTATTATTTTGTAATCTTGTTTAAAAATTTGTAGAATCACAAGGAATTTCCCGTATCTTCAAAAATGGAATATTTGCATGAATTGTTCTAGTAAATTAATTTTTTTTGAATATTTCGCAATAATGCTGCATGCGTTTCATAATATACATACTATAAAGATTACAATAACTTTTTTAATTTCCGTATATATACATCAATCATAATGTCACGCGGGATAATATTAAATACCACTACACAGGCACACATACAAAATAAATATGCCCTGAATTTCGTAATATAAATAAAAATTATTTTAGAAAATTTATAAAGTGTTTTTAATTTACAAAAAATCTGTTGAAAATGTAAAATTTATTCTACAAAACTCCCCGTTCAAATTCAAGATTTACATTTCATTTTACCTTGGTTCAAAATTAATACGCAGATGTCCAATATCTCCTTATTTGCAACACTAATTTAAGCTAATATATTTTTAACAAAACAATTTAGCAAAGTTAATGTTAAATACATAGATACAGCGTTCCTCACTTACGTTCATAAAAAATTTTAAATTTAAATACATGTCTAACATCATCGGAAGAACACCAAACTAAATTTTATGCAAGAGTTCTAGTACGCACATTTCTTAGATTGTATTTAAAACAATGAGATGTTTCTGGTACAAATTATGAGGGTCTTAAGCTATCGAAGTATAATGTGCTTCCACAAAGGACATCAATAATTTTCAATTTAAAGATAAAATATCTTCCATTGTTAAATCCAAAGTAGGAGTTAAGATTTTATTTTAAAGATATACATTTTTTTGTTGATTTTACAAGTCACGTGTCAAACTGGAATTTAAATATTCGAGTCCTACAAGTTCTATAAAAATAATAGTATTTATTTCGTCAGAAACTAATGTCTAAAAGCATAATTTAAAAAAAAAATATCACAAAAATGTTTCAATGCTCAAAGAGCGCCTAAAATCCTTATACTTTGTTCGTATGGGCGAAACTTCGAGATTTCTTCCTAATAATATTCTTTTTTTTTCGAAGTGTGTGTATTTCGTGAAAGAAAGCAATGATTTCCGGAATTTTCAGCTGCACATTACCATGATTTAGCGAATTTCGAAATAGCAGTTCGCCACGAGATCTAGTATTTTCTATTCCACAAATAACAGCGGGGAAAAAATAGCTGAATCGTTTGTGTAATAGCAGGTTGTATTATGAGTAGAACAGCTATTTACACTCTCGAATGGCAGCGTTTACAAGATGTGTTTTAAAGTAAGTGGCTGTTAATTTTGAGATAAGATTAGACCTTCGAAGGCAATGGAAATTGTTGTAAGTAATCAAGCTTTTTGTATCCTAAGTATGGCAATATGCGAATAAGTTACATTTGAAGGTTATATTATACGTATACTTATCGATGACTGAACAATCATTGCATTAGAAAAGTAAAAATGATAAAACTTTGATACTTTTTGATTAGAGTTTTCCATACAAATACTGTTATATTAATTTCTTTCTGTGTGTGTGTGCACATTCATTTCATAATTTATTTATTTTTAACTTTCAAGCTATTTTGATGATTTAAGTATAAAAATGATCCACATTGGGCAAAAGACTAAGATATGAAGTAGAAATAAACTGCTCCTGTTATGTATTCGGGTTTAAAATAATAAGTTGTCCTCAAAAAAAATTATCCCGTATAATATTTGAGCGTGACATTTTGGAGATCTAGTGCAGTGCCCAATATAACCTGGGGCATGACAATTAAAATGTTAAGGTATCAATATTTTAGAGTATCTTTTAAAATAAGCATATTGAGACAGTATAAATTCATTTTAAGGATAAATACCAATACAAATTAATATTTATCCAGAAATATTTAAAATAAATTATTATAAGATTACAAAAAACCACAATCATGATTGAAATTCATAAATTTTTTAAAATTTCTTTTAAGCATTTAAAGAAAAAAAAACTTACTTCGATAAAGGAAGTACTTAAATAAACTACACATATTTATCTGGGGAATGTAAAAAATTATAATATTTTATTAAAATACAAATGTTTTAGAGCTGATGAATAAACTATAAGAAATGCGACATATTTATTACGCTATTGTTTAAATAGCAGGCCATAACTCAAAATTTATTCATACAAAAAGAATTATTTTAGTACATTATCTAAAAAGTAATATAAATATCAGGTTCAAGACTCTTTCATGGATATATACATTAATAATATATTGTGTTATCAGATTCACCATGGCAGATTTTGAATAATTTAAATACCCATTTCCGGTAGGTTTAAGATTCACTTCCGGTTTCTCTAATTTATTGTAACTCGGCATCTATTAAACGTAAGAAGAAAATATGTCAAGCCAAAAAATTTTCTCTCTTCAGTAGAAATAAAACGCTACTTTTCATTTTGGCCGGAGCAAGCGATAACGTCGCCAAAAATGATACAACCGACGCCAAACGGATTAATCAGGCTGTAAACTTTTACCGCTACACTTGCAAAACAAGTCGTGGGCTTTTCTTATCAGCAACATTGTTTCATAATAAATAAAAAACAGATGAAAAACCAATGCGAATTAACATTTAGAACAGTTTTATGCGTATATTGTGTGCTGTCGCCAATAAAGCCTGCTTGACGAGAGTTTGCGCTGGCAAAACGGAAAAGTACCAATAAAACAAAAATGTGTGTGTTTGTTCGAAATTGGGCCTTTCAACTTCAGCTAATACCTTAAATATATTTATTTGAATGTCATTTTCCTAAATATAAAAGTTTGTATCCACATTACAAATTCCTTCTTCGTTAACTTTCGAAAGCAAAATAAATTCTTGTTTATTAATGTAAAATATCGTTTTAAAGTATTTTTGAATTTAATGGGGTCGATTCATCAGTAGAGGGCGCTGCGATCGTGGCCATCATCACGTGATTAACAACGTGCTATCATGTAAACAAATAACAGCTAATGGTATGACACTTGTGGTTGCGCGCTAACTTTCAAATTTGTAAACATTATTATTTTATATCCTTTAAATTCTTTTTAGTACTTTAAATATTTTTAATATATTTTCTACTATTTTAGTTTAAGAAAAAGGACTAAATATATGTAGTTTTAATTAATAGTATTAGATTTTAGTTTATACTTCCATCCTTTGGCTTCGAATTTTTGTATACTTATAGGCTTAGTAATTATTTTTTATAAGTTTATTTTTGCAGCGCTCTATTGAACAAATCGGTTCTGGAAATATGAGAAATATACTAATATCAAAATTCATGATGTAAGCGAATTTTTCTCGAAAAATTCGTGCAGACTGTAAATAGGGAGTGGCTCGCCGAAACAAAAATTTGTTTAGTCTACGGAAAAGTCAGCAAGAGCGATTAATTAATACTTCGGCTGTTGAATAGGACGAGAGACTGCAAATCAACTTATTATGATGATTGGATAATAGAGATTCCACGTAAATGTATAACCGTTACCTGAATACATTACTTATTTGTATATCTAGACACTGTTAGTTGTGTCCGAGTGCTGTGAAGAACTTCTGGGATTTATTAAGAGAATTCTAGTTCTGTGGCATTTCTCAGGATTGTTTTAAAAGGATACGTTTTCATTGCTCCTGAAGAATTGACTTGCTCTTTGAAATCCTGAAAATGTGTCATGTTTCAGAGCAGATGGATACATTCATCTATTCTTTGTAAGCAAAGGTATTTATTTCTTACCAAATTTGTGACATTGGTTATATTATTTTTAAAATAGAAACTTCTTGGTAATTACGAAAAAGCCTGTGAATTTAACTTATTTTTTAATATTCATATAAAGTTTCCTTTTTGCTATTCTTGAAAATCCTTTTCAGTATTATTGTTTGGACATCAAAGTTTTTAATGTTAATCATTCTTTTATTTTTTAAAATTGTATGGAAATATTTGTTTGGTTTACATCAATTAGACAATTTAAATACAATTCAATAACTCATAAGAAATAATTTGTAATAAAGAATAATCCAATAACATTTAATCATTATTTCTAAAAATTATGTATTAACATGATTTTTTTTCTTTAACTTTAATAGTGTAAGAGTATTTTCTTTTTTAAACTTTGAAGACAGTTTAAAGAGAAATTTCTAAAAGAAATTTCAAACCTTTGTAAATGATAATTACTAAGTAAAGTCAGACAATCAAAGCTGGCTAATGTGTTATTTCATTACAGAATCATCATATATTTCAAAAGATCTTACTATGTCTTTGGAATTTTTTATAGAACAGTTGTTTAAAAAATTAGTATACAATAACAATGTTTCAATTTTATGTATCCATATTAATGCAAATAAAGATTGAAACTGACAAAAAAAAAATTCTCTTTTGGAATACATCTTAGAAAAAATACTCTTCACATGAGTACATAATGAAGTAATGTCACCGATAGTCTTTCAATAGAATATGAAAAATGCATTTTTTTAAATTGCAATGAATTTTTTTGTTAAAAAAATAAAATTTTCACATGCTTCACTTGTATTATAATCATGTAATATTAAAATTAAATGTTGATAAATGATGCATTTTAAATAATTGTAATTACTAAAATAAACTAGCTAACAAAAATTTTGTATGCTTCTATATGTAAAAATTTTCACGAAAATAATTTAGCATGTTTCAAACAATTTCTAAAATTTTTCGCATATTTTAATATAATTCAATTTTTTTCCAAGGAGACAATAATTTATTAAAAAAAATTTAAACATTTGTAGGTGATAATTACTAAGACTAAAATTGCTAAATATTGGTATTTTATAACATATTTTTAAAAACTTCACAATGTATTGGTATAAATCATACTATTTTAAGGTATAATCATACTAATCATACCTCACAATGCCCTAAACATTTAAAAAAAACAATTTTTTAAGACTTTCTTGTGGCCTATACCATTGAGAAGCTTGTCACCAAATTATATTATTAAAGATTAAAATCATTATTAAACATCAACAAGTTACCAAAGTTTATCATGAATAAACGGAGTTCCATTCTAATCAAAATAAGTTTCTACTACTTATAAGCAAGATAATTAACTAATTATATCATTAGTTTACAAGGAAAATCCTAAATTTCAAGAAACTTTTCAGTTTCCCAAATTATTCTTGAGTAAAATATTAAATTGCTTCAAAGTTTTTCAAAGAAATGCTAAATCAGTACTCATACCATTCCAAAATTAGGAACTTATGTATTAAACTGCCAAATAATTTTGCCAAGCAAAAACACATCAAGAACTTAAAAAAATTGTTATTATTATTACTGTGTTCAAACATGAGCAGGAACAGCTCCATTTATTGGCTGTATAATGCAACAACATCCCACAAAATCAAATGTCTATACATAAAGCCAGATTTGGTTTCATGATCCTAATTCTCAATAAATATATAATTGATCCAAGTACTCTTCTTGGGCCAATATTTGTAAGTACCTCAATGCGAAAAATTTATTCAGGACTTATAAGCAGGATAATATCAATATTCATGAGTCTTTTAGACTTTTATATTTATGTAAAAATAAATCGATATAAAGCACAAATCTAATCAATAATGATAAATCTTCTACAAATTGTGCAAATACCTATAAATGCTTATTTGTAATACATAATAAAAAAATTGTACAAGTGTGTGATAGGTTTATACCACAGTCAAACTCTGAAAAACAAATGTTGTGCTAATAGATACCACACAAATATATTACAATTATTCAATTATTTATTTTGTAAAAGAATTAGGGATTCAAAAATGACTTTTTTATTTTCATCATGTAAGAGTGAGCAGGACTTTATAATGGGATAAACATATTCTATTATACACAGATTTTAATTAAAAAACTTTAATTCTTTAATTTATTATATTTGGAAACCAATTCTCGATCAATCATATCTTTTACCTAAAATAGCACAGCGAGTAAGGACTTTCAAAATGTTGCATAATTTTTTTACATGTAATTTTACAAATGGTAAATGATAATTTTGACTTCTAATGTTTAAAAATGGTACTTGATTAATCATCAAGTATAAAAATTAAAGAAGCTGTAGTAAATTAAAATATTTTTCCATTTCTATAGTGAATGGTTCTCAAAAATGTTTCTTTTTCCCTGTAATATTCTAAAATTATTAAAAACAACAAGTTTTTGATTTATATGTATGTATACCTGTTTTTGATACAACATGTATGGTTACATATCAGATTTTTGCATCCTAATTTTTTAGATAATTAAATACTAAAGTATCTCTGTTAACTACTGTGAAGATGAGTAAAATTTAGATTAACTAAACATATGTTCTATTGTGTGTGTGTTGGATACACCTGGTCCTTAATTTTACCAAAAACATATCAATCACTTGTAAAATATTATTTGGGGGGGGGGGACATTAAGGTATTTTCAATATTTAAAACATTGAATACACTAAAAAATCTCTTGCAATGAAACCCTCTGTTAAGGTTTTCATATGCAAATCACTTAATGTTGTTTGCAATGCATTTATTTTTCTGTACAATATTCTTCTGCTTCTATTCTGTTTTGTGAAAGGCAAGCTTATCTAGGAAGGAATGGAAAGTGCTGGACTTAATCAGAATGTAACGTTTGCTATCCCTGTATTAAAATAATTTTAAAAAAAATTTTTTTACATAATTATGCATGCATATGTAACTACTCATGAATTTAAAGCTTATAAAAATGTAAAATAAAAATAAAGTGAAATTCAAAATGTCAGTTGTAGTATAGTAAAATTGATAATTAGAAATTTTCTTTTATCGTAATTGTTTTTTTAATATTAGGAAAAGTTAATGCAATCAGTATTTTAAGAATATAGATAGATACGTGCTTCTCAATTTCTATATGATCTAGCTCTTCAGTATCAAACTGATTTATTCCCTGATTTCTGGAAAAATAGTGGAATATGAATCTCACAAATTATTAAAATATATTGTATGTTCTTCACCATACAGCATTATACATTTATGGATGCATATTTTTTAAAGTACATATGTGAACTTCATTAATTTACTTGTATTTGTAAGTGTATTGTTCTGAAAATTACAAAACAATGACTTTGCTGAGCCAGTTCAGTTTCAAAATCTTATCTATCATGCTTGTTAAATAATTGAAAATAGTTATATAAAGAGAAAAAAGGAAAAAAATGTAGGTGAGTTCAACTGCTACTTATTCATCAGTTAGAAAATCAGAACAGGTCCAGAAGTAGATCCTGGTTTGTTTTTTCGTGTCTGCAAAATTGAAATGCTTTGAAGTCGACACATTTATCAACATACAGTACAATAAAATTTCAAATGACTGCAACATAGAAAATGCATAGATTATATATTAACATTATATACACAGTTATGATGATATTTCTATAAATTTAAAAGTATTTTGTATTGCTACTAAATGGATGGCAAATTTAAGAGTGAGATTTATTCCAATAAAATTTAACAGAACAAATTTCTTTATTAAGACAGTTCAGTTTCAAATTTTTGTCTGTAGTGCTTGTAAAATTGTCGAAAATAATCTTAAATAACAAAAACAGTATTATAAAAAAAATAAGTCAATTCCTTCTTAGGTAAGAAAAATTTTAGTTACTTTTTATCAAATAATT